>JAAAKL020004674.1:0-20564 GCA_010016065.2 Carybdea cf. marsupialis auct. non (Linnaeus, 1758) | reverse complement strand
CGGCATGAAGCTCTCAACCTTTCTATTCTATTTAGAAGTAATTCTTTAGCCACCAGAAACTTAAAAATAACAACTAGCAGGTCCGTTTGCTACACAATTCTCTTCGACGACGGGCTTTTGATACACATGCTTGATACCCAAGTTCATGCACAGACTTATATATTGACTAGATGTACTAAACATGCGAGCATGTATTACCCTTGTTTTAGTTTTCCGTCTTTCACACGGACTTATATACTGACTAGATGTGCTATGCACGTGAGCAGGTTTCACGTAGTTTTAATTTTTTGTCTTTCACACATACAAAATCTATTCTGTTAGTGCATAGGTATTATAATTGGTTACGCAAAACTTTTGCTTGTGCGGTATGAAGACTGGTTCAGACTATTTTTAAAAGCTATCTCGCCAGTACTATGGTCATATACCCTCCTTTCTGTTATCCTGAATCAGTCGTTACACAGTTAGCTGACAAATGCCATCTTGCCTAGACAAGTTTAACATTGATTCCTCTCAGAGAAGTTGCGAAAGGCAGAAAATAACGCATTACGCTTTTCATCTTTTTCAAAGTCAAGATATATTTACAGAAGAGCTGAAAACGGTGTTCAAATCGAAAGCAAATCCTCTTCCAGGATTTTAATAACGAGAGGTCTCTAGCATACTTGCGGTTGGAATGCGTCTCCACTATACGAACTCTGACTCCTTAGCCAATAAAAGCGGTAATTAACAGCAAACGTTTTGCTAATATGTGAAAGATAACATCACGGTTATATGAAGTAAACTTTGTTTCTACGTAAAGGATCGGTCCAGTCGGTTTCTAAGGGGTAATTACATGGAGGCAGGACAGCCCGCTCTGCCAAGACAGCTCACTTTTTAGTATTACATGGGCTGGGTTGGATGGGATTGCTGTCTCTGGTTCAATTAACACATTTCATCTCGTTGCTGGTCTGGACCAATCTCATTCTCTGTCTCTGCAAACCAACATCTTCCAGTCACGTAAAAATATCACAATAAAGTCGACCTGTTGACATCATGCATCAATTAATGATACCATGCTCAATTGACCGAAATCGAGCCAGCCTGTTCTCACCTCGTTTGTTGTATTACATGTGTTTTTCTGGGCTGGCCGGTTTTGCGCAGCCGGGCCAGCCCAGCTCTAATGTAGTACGATTACGATTTTACGATTTCGATTTCATAAGTAAAATCAGAGGCAGGGTCAGCTCATTTAGCTGGGCTAGCTCTGTTAACCGGGCCAGCCCTGCCATGTAATTAAGGTCTAAATACTAAAAGGAAACATCAGAATGATCACTTGTCCTCATTGGTCACTTAATTCTCAAAGGTTTCATTTCCTGCTTTGAAATTGATGTACATGGAGAACAGTCCACACGCTTGTAACATGATACCTCTTCAGATAACAGCCGTTACAACTGGCATATATGACAAAAACTTCGGCGTACAATCTTAAAGTAATCAATTTCATCAGGATTTTACAATTCCATAAAGTAAGGTCAACATTGCAGCAATGAAGGTGAGTAGCATTTATCACTCACTAAACGCGTTAAAGGCCTTCAAATATTATCAATTCGCACTTCCTGTGCATTAACAAATTATTAACTTCAGTGCTGTTTTGTTGTAATCCAAGCTCCCTCAGTAGTTGCCTCTCAGTAGTATATTGCCTCCCACCCCCTCTTGACTGCCGCACACAAAATCTCTCATAAGGATATACTCCTTTTATGGTGACAATTGCTGTAGTTGTCAAAGTACAACATTGGTAGACTTGTTACTCGAAACTGGATCACTGGTAGACTCCAGTTTGGTTTGCATTGCTTCAGGTGCTGCAGGTCTAACCAAGAGCTATCTGCTCTTAAGATACTTTTTGCAGTTACAGGACGATAAATCGAATATTCGGCAATAGCAACTAGGCAAGCTCAAACCAAAGTCCTTTAATTACGGAGATAGCAGAAAATTAGTAGCCAAATTCGAGAGCATATATAATTCTGCATGCACAAACATGTACTGTACATACCTGAAATATAATACCAGTCACCACAGTACGAAACTGAAGAAGGACGTAGTATGTTGTTGGGTCATACGCAGACAAGTTAACAAATGCAAGGTTGTTGTAAAGGCAGTACAGGAACGAAGGTATCAAATATAGGAGTAAAACTAAAAGGGAAAGAAGACATTGTTTAGTATAAAATGAAGTCCTAAATAACATGCAACTAACAGGATTGAAACTAAATATAACTTTAAATTACAATCTTAAAATTTACTGACCATTGCAGCCGGGAGCCTGGGCTTGCTCCTACTAATAACGACCAGTATCAAACCTTCACCCACTACATTTGCCATGAACTTAAAGTTTATGGAAAAACTTGGTCCTCTGTACTATCAACCCTTATCTTTTCATTTGCTCCACTTCATAGGGTTGTCTGTATCCACTATAATATAACTACGCAATTACCATTGTTATGGATTAACCTGTAAGTGTTATAGTGAGACGAATGAAAGTAACAATATTGCAAAAATAACTCTGGCAAATTCCCCCTTTTGACCATATTTGAAATAATAGGGATTCATCACTATGTTTCAAGGGACTGCCTCCTGCAGAACACATGGGAAGCATCAAATCCTGACGGAAGCCAGCCTTCTGATAGATAGGTGCTGCCATCCTCATCGTCTGACAATCAGAATAATATAGCACTCCATCATGCCATCTTCAAGCATCTGCATTATCTTGATGTAGAAGGCTTTTGTTTCGTGAAACTTTCAGTGTAGAGCAATAAGTGTCTGTGTTTCTGATAAAAATTATAGATAAGAAAGGTGAAAGTAAGGACTGCTTGAGAACAAAATCTGATTTAAAATGTCAATCTAAAGTTACTGGACAAAACCAAATACGAAGATACATGTAACTCAACCTACCTCTGCTATTTGTCCTAATGGAGGTACATAGATCTCCAAACGATGTGCTGTAAATAAAAGCAAATTTGTGATACTCTAACTTACATATAAATGTGAAATAAAAT
The DNA here is from genome assembly GCA_010016065.2 of Carybdea cf. marsupialis auct. non (Linnaeus, 1758). Taxonomy (NCBI): domain Eukaryota; kingdom Metazoa; phylum Cnidaria; class Cubozoa; order Carybdeida; family Carybdeidae; genus Carybdea; species Carybdea cf. marsupialis auct. non (Linnaeus, 1758). Next base: position 17,541 of record JAAAKL020004674.1, on the reverse strand, counting down.
CAACTAAATAAAGTAATTGAAGACAGAAATCATGTGTTTGCATGAACAAAAATTTGATTGAACAAGCATGCCAATCTTTTCATGCTAAGCCCATTGCAAGGATGAGTATTCTGATTCAGTATTCTTCGTATTATCCATATGAGTATGACAGGAGTTAGAAACTTTCTTCTTATATCTTCAGATAATGTGTGTTACATATTGTCACAAGTTGCAATAAGCATTAGAAAAGGATTCTACTTATGTCACTTCATCTTTGATGTTTTCCCTCTATAATTGAGCTACCGTGGCCTAATGGATAACTTCCTGACCTTCAGATCTAGAGGGTTAAGAGTGTAAGGGTTCAAATCCCAGAAGGGCCATAAGTGATGTCAGGAAGGGCATCCAGTCTTAAAGTGCTCAGATATGCTCCAGTAATAAGTCCCATGTATATGGGCACCGTCAAACCCCATCTATGGGAAAAAAGATGTTAAACAAAGGGGGAAAAAAATGCAAACAGATCAAACAGGTTTTTACAGTTTGGTACTGGCCTCCATTCCAAACTTCTTCTTGCATGCTGGTTAGGCATGTAGAAAAGTTTGCCATGAATTATATATAATAACAACAATTACTAGTGATACTGAAAGATTGAGCCAAATACTAGTAAGCACTGTTGTAAATAGCTGTCCAACAGAGGGCTTAATTGCTACAAGGTCTGTAACAGAAGCAAGAGGTCCTATCCCTATCACTACCATTGCTACAATACTTGGTAAAAAGTAGAACCTAATACAAGGAAGCAGTAATAACAAGGGATTTCAAAAGAGTACTTCAGTGAATTAGCATGTGAATGTTTACAGAAATAGCTTGATAACAGCTGTCTATAGAAGCAGGGAGGAAAAGAGTGAAAAATTCTGATAGTGGGACACAGAAACATCACCAATTAGGTAGCTCTGCCTATGAATAGATTGATTAAGTTGGGAATGGTGATGCCAGGCGATGTCCATAACATATCGGCATGCAAAAAAATATATAATAAAAGATCTGGAAGAAAATTCACCCCAACTGTGAATAAGTTGACAGTGGCATATCTTCCTACACAAGTCAGAGATCATGCAAAGGGCTTCAAAGTGATACATGAATGGTGAATGATTAATAGTACCAGCTTTACAAAACATATGATGAATTTACGTGAAGTATTAGTGGAATCTCATGAAAATGATTACTGTTGACTGTGAGTAATTTTGCTTTTTGCCAGGGAAGGGAAATCAGATGCTATGTAAATCGTGAAGCAGTTATAATAGAGACAGCTTAAAAACACCTGTTCTGTACCTCTGCAAATTTAGAAATGACAACCAATATCTCAGAGCAGAGTAATATCAGTACTTGAGCAAAAAACGGTTTCTAATCACTCATTGCTGTACCATGTTATTTATTAAAATCTTCATGTTCACAGAAAAGGTGGACAAACAGCGGACTTAGCTCCTTTTATGTTCACATTCTTAATGAATGTAATGTTTGACACAAGCAAGAGCAGAACAGCAAGGAAATGATTGTTTACTGGTGACGTAGTAGGTATCTCATAGTCAAGAGAGGAGGTGCAATAAAGCTGGCCACAGCAATAAACAGAAACTCAAAAAGTTCTAACAAATGTTGGTGGTACAAAACTATAAAACTGCAGGAAACAGTGAAAACACTCCTCAGAATACAAAATCTTCAAAACACAAATTGAGAAGATAATCAATAGACCTTAATGCAACTGTGTTTCTAAAGTGACCAATCAGAAATCTGATAGCCAGATGTTATTTCGACCAATCTGTATTTGTGCATCTGAATGGTTAACCAAAATGGCCCAATAAAAAGACACACTTTTGTCTACAAAGCTGAACAGGAGCACAAACAGAAACTGTGATAAAAGGACCTGGTAAATGACAGTAATGGCTAGTAGTAACACAGGTTCCAGAACACAGGCATGAAAATGATGGACTTAGGTACGTGAAGCAATCTACATGTCATATTGTAAGAAAATGTTGTAGCTATTAAATTAGTATAAACTAGTTAAATGAACTGGTGCTGCCTAGGAAGTTTAAGCCTGCAAATATTGTTGCCTGTATGTGTAGAAATGCTGCAGTGACAAAAAACAACTACCAGAGCTGACACCAATCATGAGTCATAAACAAATGACCAGAAACCTGAAAATGATAGTACACAAGGCAATGATTTGACTGGTACTACTGTATGGAGCTGAATGTTGGTTGATTGGTGGAAAAGAGGAAAACACTCTGGCAAAGACATAAATGAAATGCTGCATAAAATCAGGGGAGTGGCATTGCGGAACTGCCTAAAAGGCAAAAACATTTGGTATAAACTCAGTGGGAGTAGGATATGTTTTATGGGTTTGCCAAACTTTAAGAGTGGGGATGCCTATTACTTCTTACCTGTGTGTGTGCAGGCAGCTTGCCACTAAAAACTTCAGAAATTCTGATAGGAGCACAGTTGTCGTTGGATTATATGGGAATGTATTATTCTTGAGCTTTGTGGCTGTCACAAGGATCCCTGAAAGAGAGAAATATACTGATAAAAATATTTACATTTAGTAATGTACTGAACAGTTTTAACTATCCACATGTATTCTAAACAAATTGCATAGCATTGTTTCAAAGTAACTTTAGAATATAGTTTAACAGCCTAATTGTACTTTAGAAACTATTCATTGATCCTCCATGTCATGAACTTTATCAACACTTGCCTTTCACAACATTTTGTACCCTTTTCTTGCCATGTATATTTTGTCCGATTTTTATATTAGAATAAAAAAGTGCTTCCATTATTGAAGTCTTCAAGTATTGTCACTAACATACTCTTGCTTGTGGGTCAACCCCTACCACATGCCTCTCCTTGCACATGCCTCTCCTTGCACATGCCTCTCCATTTTTCCCATGATGCTACTACTCTGGCTCCATCTGCTTTCTTGACTCCGGCTTCACAATCCACTCTGTCTCTAAGGAAATGAAAGTCATAAACTTTGTGAATTCTCCCCTTTCATTCAATAGCCTTCCTTCCTACATTACTCTGTTACCTATTCATCTGCAATATGCCTGACAGTGACAACTGTGCACCCAATTTATACTTCTCAGCACCTAACATCATATATGGCACCACCCGTTCCATGAAACACAAAGTAATGAGGTTTTCTCCTACACTTTATCCTCATCATTAACATGGCCCATCTTCTGACTTATATATGGTGGCTAAGCAATCATTTTATCAGTGATAATCATTTGGTTTTATCACTGATAACCTTCTGCCATTTGCCTTTTAATTGAATACCATGACTTTAACATACCAATGGCCCTGCTCCATTGGTGACAAATGGGACATCACAAAAATTAAATCAATGATAACAATAGAAGGAGTGGGTAAGCTTCTGTCATTCTTAACAATTGTAAAGTTTTTACAGCACAGAGAATGTTGCAAAAGTCTCTAATGATGTTTTGACATCCCACAAACTAGTAATATATTTATGAATTTTTGTGCCTGTCGTGTGACCTACTAAAAGACTTTCAAACAGGATATTGCAACACATTTTTTCAGTTCCCAGAAATGGTGTGAAAAGATATCAGGAACCCGAATAAAAATGCAAAACAAACAAGGGTTAAAGCAGTTGTGACATGGCAATCAGCACACATCTACTATCCAAACCCAAATGCTCCTTGGCATATATCACTGATTGCTTCAAAGTGCTAACAAAAGCTAGATTGGCCCTATAATTGAAAGTTCTAGAGGGAGTACACATAATAACATAAGTCCATCACTTTGGCACCACAAAGAACTTTTGATTTCTTTAGGTTTGTTTTAGATTGGTGCACTCATCTTTATTCTGTTTCTCTAGTCATGGATCATTTAGTTCTTAGATTGATTCTTTCCTCTGTTGTTAGTTATTTAAACTAGCTTCTTCTTTTCCATAGTATCAATCTTTACATGGAACCAGACTGATGAGAGTGCAAATAATTTAGCTATTTAAGGTTATCTACAAATTTTGTAGTTCCAAACATCTCTTCAAAAGGCAGAATGAGTGTACACACACTATCCCTATACTGAGAGAGTACATTTAGTACCAGTAATGTTAAAAAAGCTACATCATGAATTTCTCTAGTCTAAATATAGGAAAAGTTCACTAGAAATATGTGTCCTTTGGTTTGATTGTAGGAGTCACATTAAATACATATCATTGCATTTACACCTAAATCTGTTTTTCATCATTATGTTACCAAGCATTTCCAGAACATTGCAATTATTCTATATGCTGGTAGAGACACACCCTGGTATGAATAAAGAAAACCTACCAGGTGGATTCATATGTACCAAACCCTTAGGGAAAATGTTGGTGAAGGAACTCCCCAATAACCCCTAGCTATAACCCTGCATTTTCATATTGTTCATATTTTAATAATAGCTGCCATTAACCAGAGAAAGTGGGTGAAAAACCTTCTCACAAAAAAACCAATTAAAATGCTTCAACTATGGTCACACCTAATACTGTCACTTGTTACTTGCTGTAACTGATCATTTATTACAATAACAATGGTGAAAAATGATCGATTTTGGCAACATGCAAACTGTGAAACAAATTAAATCTGGGAGGGGGAGATAGTTGTCAATGTTAATAGCTTTCAAAATGCAAAGGGCTTTGCATACTACTCTGTCAATGTGAAGGCCTGTGTTGCCTCACCTACATCAACTCACTTAAAAAGGACACAGGTCTTAATGTAGTAGAACTGGAGATTGCTATGACTGACAGAGCAGTATGGTGTGCCATCATTGCTACAAACAGACAGTGTATGCCAAATGAGTCAAGTCAATCCCTTACACTAGTTATATGTATAATATAGGAAAAAACATTTGACATGATCATCTACCATCAATTGAATTGAATGTTTTGCCCAATCTAAATAAGCTAAAATCATCCTTATCTTTTGAACCGGATGGCCTATCAAACATGCCACAAGTTATTCAGCAACATACTTATGTTGCAAAATACTTATGCGGTAAAAAAATACTTCTGAATTTCAAAGTGAAATAATGCGGAAATGTTCAACACAACACTGAAAGTAAAATTTTGGTGATCAAAAATGTAATAATCTTGGGGGCATTCACCTCGGTCTCTGGCTTAGCTCTAAATTACTCAGATCAAATGTGCAAATGAGGCTGGACTAGGAGGATAGTCAGTTTACCTTTTAATTTTCACCAAAACCCTTGCCCATTATGATTGTTTACTGATTATGAATGGTGCATTAAAGACAAAAGTTTTAGCATATATGGAAAAATGATGGTACTACTAGTGAAGACTGTGTTTGTACACTAACAGTACCTTTCAAAAATATGAAACATAAAAATCTCTTTGATTTTTGACAGACTTTGACCCAAATCTTACCAAACATATCTTTCCTTTTGTTGTTAAAAGTTTCAATCTCCTATTTGTAAAGGGAGAGATCAAACATTTTACTAATAAGAGAGTTTGTTATTAAATGGCGTTTTGAGAGATGCTTCTTCCATCATCAAGCTGATGATAGAACATTCTGGGTTGACATCAGTCAGCATTATTAGTCACTTTTAGCAAGATTTACCCTCATTGTCAAACAAAGCGAGTAGTTGAAGAATGCACCTTGCAGGACAGACATCCAGAGGGCACAGCATGAAGCCTTGTATTCAGGCAACCAAGAGAAGACAACCAAACAGAGGCAGACCTGCCGTCAACTACATTGACAATCTAAAAGAAGACACAAACCCATCCAAGGTGGCTGAAATCAAACCGGTAATTGAAGATTGCATGTCACAGAGGAAACTTTCAGAAAAGTTTTGTGCAGAGGAACAATGGAGATGATCATGAGATGATGATACACTGGTTTTCATTCATCAGTTGATGTTGCTACCTTCCATTTAACTACAGCTCTAAGCTGCTTTATGTTGACTCTTATGGATAGGCAACATGGGTAAAAATTAAACTACAACACATTTTGATTGACTGTATTTCGCAAAATGGTTCCATTGCTTAGATCTGAAATTTTGTGATATCTCATGTTTCTTTTCTCTTTCAGAATCTGTAATCTTTCCTGATATTTTAACCTAGACAGCGAAGTAAGGATCTCTGACAAATTCTAGTTAAGTAGTTCCTACAAGTAGCTGCCCCAACTCAGCTGATCTACAGTTTTAAGACAATACGGTGACAGCACTTCTTTTACAAATGAATACATGTACTTTTCAAATAACATATTTTTCTTACAACGACAACATATGGCTTATGGTTTCTAGTTTTTGTTTATGCTTGCACAATCACATGAAACAAGGCAGCATATCTTAATTCAGCTTCCTTTGAAAATATACATGAATAAATGAGAGGTTGGAGATGAGTATCACCTTTTCACATGGCTATCATCATCAATGCATACTTAAGGGAGATAGGAACAAATAAATGATACCATCAGGTATTAAAATAAATCATAAACAGTTGCTCATTAATGAAATTTTTATGCTAGAGCTTCCTTCAATATTATGTTACCTCTATATCCCCCTGATAATCACAATCAAGAATTCAAGTAATCTATGTTAAGGCTCAAGCTAAAGTTTAATGTACTGCTATTTGAATGAGCATATCTATAAAAGGACTTGACAAGTTTCTATGATTTACCTTTAAATGATCTTTAGAATAATATATTATCATGGCAAACTCTCCAGGGATATTTTTGTATAACTTACAATAAACAATAAATGCTGCTGCATCATCAAAAGGGATTAGTCCCAAGTTTGAAATTGATTGATTGACATTAGTGAAAAAGAGGTAATGAATGAAATACGTTCCATTAGTGGTGCAACCAAGCATACTCAAAAAAGTTTGTAGTTACAACAGAATAATAAATCTGCACAAAACATCAAAAACACTTTCCTGCAGAAAATCTTCTTCTATTGGACACTCATCAGAAAACAAAAATGTCAGAATATGAAATTGAGAAGTAAGCAATCAAACTTAACAAAGTAGCCAATCATAACTTCTCAAGATTGGTGCTCTTTTGACCAATCTGTGTCTGTGGAACTGAATGGATATCAAAAAAAGCAAAAGACAAACTATTTATGTCTACAAAGCAACAGTTTTCTGGCTTTGATATAGATGAAGTTTAGAAAGGCTAAGTGAAAAACAGACCTAGCTTTACCTAACCTAAGGAAGCAGTCATCTGAAGACATCTTCAAATGCACAGTCTGGGCTTTCAAGTGCTGCCCTATGATAGAGTTACATCACTTTGCAGTGCTTTTGCTTTTAGAACCCCAAGATGGGTGTTTCCTTGTAGGAGCTGATGATTGTTGGATACTGGAAGGAGCATGCTGCTTAATTCTCTAAATTAACCTCAAAGTTGTGTATCCTCCATAGCCAGCTTTAAACTAGCAAGAAAATTTAGTAGACAGCAATGCTGCAATTTGTGTAAAGCAAACAATATCTGTTGTTAGTTGAGAATATTTTCTTACTGGCATAAACTATACATGGGGTCATAGCACTGAAAAATGCCTCTCTATGCCCTTTTTGATCTGGTTTTCAAATCAATGTTAAATATTACAAATCATTAAGTGCATGGGTCATTTCTTTGGTCCATAGGTTTTTCCAATGAAAAATGTGATAATTGTGTGTGTGTGTGTGTGTGTGTGTGTGTGTGTGTGTGTGTGTGTGTGTGTGTGTGTGTGTGTAATAGTAAAGTCAGTTCGCCGATGTCATGACATCTTCAGGATAGCTGATTTAATGTACTTTCCTGTAGCCTACATCTACAGGCCTTTTCTCATCTAATTATGGTGAATAAAACATTGCATCTTTAATGCTATTTACCAGAACTATACTGATATGTGTAAAGCATATTTTTGCTTCCAGGAATGTCTTCTAGCTGTTGGCTCATTACGTTATCAAACAATTTGGTTTATCTGGAGAAACTGGCCAGGGATTTTGAGGTTGTTTTAATGCTTACTGCATGCCAGCAAGGAATTATGTCTGATGTTTTAATATAGTAGCTATTTAACCCTCTACAATCCTAGACATATGCACCCTTGTTCTAGTGATTAATGAGAACTTTCACATGGAATGCATATATGTATGCTATACTCATGGTCCACTGTACTATATAAATCCTTTAAACTGGCTTGTTTCAGTTTTGCTTGAAAACTTTTTAGCTAGAATCCAGTCTCAATGCCCTTGTTTTGCACTGATGAGCCCATAAATGGTGAAACAGATCTGTTTGCAGATTGAGTATATTTAGCTCCCTAACTTATGCTAGGTAATGCACAAACAGATTGAGATGCTAACATTGCTACTACTCAATGCTATGCTCACAGTGCATTTGTGCAGCAGAAAACACTTAAGGAAAGGACAGTAAGTTTGCTAGAGTTTCTCCATTTGTATGGCAGGATGCAGTCAGGATATGCGTCTGATGATTGTGTTTCCCATGCCAAAAACTCCGAGTATCAAACTCACTGTCCTTTTCTTAAATTGTGTTTTCTTATATTGCTTTACACATTGCATAGAACACACTTGTTGATTGTTACTCAACACCTGTGTAAAATGCACACTTCATAGATACACAAATCTAAGCTTATGGGTTATGGGCTCAAATCTCTATATAATATCACCAAGAGGTATCAGACTTATGGGTACAATAATTATGCCTGTACCCCTGTCGATTCCTGTAATTGTCAGCCTTACAACCATAATCTTCTCTGGTACTCAAAACTTCGGAATCTACACAAGGTACAAACAGGGTCGTGCAATATCGACTGCATATCTCTTAATGGTTTCTTTTAAATTTAAAAGAAGGGCGGCATCTGATCGATATGATAGTCTTTGATCCTGCAAATTCAGTTATCAAACGAATACATCCTTGAGCAATAAGTTAGCGTATATCAGTTGTAAATCTTTCGTTAATCCAAGTCTTTTACACCCAACAACCAAATAGGAATGCTCGCATCTGTCCCTCTAAATAATAATCGCGGTGGTCGTGGAAATAACGAAACGGAACCGAAACCTATTTCTACCATACCATGCTATCATGTGTACAAGCTAGAAAGCTTAGGCCTAATATCCACTGGGCTCAATAAGGCAACGTAAACTGAATGGCAGGCTGGATAGCTAAGAATAACGTTGAGTTCAGGGCGTTGTTTTCCTTTAGAATGGTTGTTTATTGCAAGACAGTAAACCCTATTAAGACGAGTAAACCCCGATATGGGTGGCACTCGGCATGATAACAAGAGTGTCTGTCGTCCCTGAAAAAAAAGAACAGAAGCGAGAGGCAATATCAACGATTACCATATAAGTTTACTTTCCTACCTTGATTAATAAACAACCCCATATAAGCAACGAAGATAATGCCATGTAGTTTTGAAGGGAAAAGATTCCCTATCTCCCGGACCTTCAGAAGGATCATCATACTTCTGGCGAGACGCATCAATCGAAATAACGAGGCTGTTGGCCTCGAGGACTTCACCTTTGAATATAGCTACCACCTGTATATTTTCCAAGATACTCCTTCAAAAATTGACACCTAGTATGATAAATAAATGGTCACTATATGCCTGGTCTTCCTGCCTAACTTTTCTTCGAGAAAACGAGAAGGTGTGCAAACAGAGAAGATTGCAGCCACATCACAACTGGAAAGATATCAATAAGTCTCATTTTCATTTCACTTCAACGAGGCTATCTAGCGAGCCTGGAACACAACAAGTCTTACAAAACAAAGCAAGTTTTTTGAAGTTGGGGGAACAAAGGGTGGTGTGCCCAAATGTAACTACAACATTCAACGAGACGTTCATTAAGAATCGGACATATTAACAGGAAATGTCGGTCAATGGCATGGCAACGGACAGTGAAGTTTCGTAAATGCTGACGGGACCAAGTAGGCTGGGTTCAAATTTACTTTTTTACGTTCCATTAAGGTGCCTTTGGCCATTGCATTGTGTGGAGAGGGATGTTTCATGAGGTGTAACAATCGAACAAGTTTAGCAGATAAAGCTATTTGGTGATGACATCGCAATTTCAAATCAAAGCTCTTATTTTAAATTTTGATGGTCATTGCAATTCTAACGAAAGGTTTTTGAACGGTGGTTTAATGTTTCAGCTGTCGGGTATGTTATAATGTTGTAGTCTTCTATTAAGTAAGTCAAAATTTTCACATAAATTCTTTCATATCTTTCCAGATTTCATTCCGAAGTAACATACAGTAGATACGGATATATTCAAGACCTACCTGTTTAAAAAGACATTTTCTTCAAATGATATATAAATTATTTTATCCCACTGCATGCATAACTAATTTACTTTTTTGGTTTGTGGAAGATTTTTGCCATTTATTTAGCACAAGATAAATACAAATATGTTTAATCAGTTGCGTTTTTGAGTCTTGTTACCTTAACTTGTTGAGTTTTTGTGATTTCACCGCTTCTAGTCTTAACCACTTAAAGTAGTTGCTACTAAACAAGGTGAACATACTTCCGGGTTTCACTTGAACAGTTCCAACTTTGTCCTCTAATCCCGGTGCCCCAATAAACCATTTCGAGAGCTTAAAATACCTTGGGCTTCAGCTAACAAGCTCCCAACATTAATCACTCTTCTGGTATTTGTCCACCATCTTGCATGGCTAGCGTACTATACTGTCTCTACTATACTACACATTGATACGATGTAACAACTTGTACTATGAAGAAGTTAAATACATTCACAGCCACTGCGCCCTTTCTTTTCGTGTGCCCAGAAGAAAGGAATGCAGAAATAAACTCAGTAGGACCAGAATTTCACAGTTACGCCAAAATTGCTACAAAACTAGGCCAGGTTTGCAAAAATTTGAAATCGAGGCTACACTTTTAAACGGAAACCTAGTGCATGTGCAGATAACAGACCAGCAATGATATCAATTGGAATTTGGAAGCCCGTGAGATAAAAATGAACAAAGTTACTTGCTAAAATGTACCCTCGTAGACAGTGGCGTTGCTAGATAAAAAGTATTGGTATTTTCCTATGTTTACGAAGTAGCTAACACCACGAGCGTTCAAAAATTATTTATTGTAAATTGGATAAGAGGACAACCAGCAAAGCATGAGCGTTCAGAAACAGTCTCCTTAGGAAATTTTCACGCACAAAAACAACACGAGAAAGCGGTGGATGATGTAGACATAAAATTACTTCCGTCCCAAAATCCACCAAATTTCCCCTTAAACCACTCGAAAAAACTATTTTTAAAGTACATCTCCTCGATGACAAAGATTTTTTTGTTATTCTCCGAGGAGCTGGGAAGTCGGGATCAAACTTGGCCTAACGAATTCGAATACTGATGATAGATTGACAGGTCTCTTTTTACCGCGAACATTCATGGTCTTGTATCCTGGAGGAAAATGGAATTCACAAACAATAGTGTATTTGGAGTCCGATACATTGCCTCGAGGTATATCTGTAAGCCAACTATCTCTTTCTCCTCGGTCCGTAGGGAGTCGAAATACATGTTCCTTGTTACTCTAATTGCAGTTTCAACCATAATTCATAACGCAACATTTGCGGAGCATCGTTTGACAACATCGCTTTGGTTGGTAATGGCTGAACTCGCAGAGTAGTGGCAAAAAGTGACTTGTGCTTAATAATAAATAATGTTACAAAAATCATTCAGAAAACTATCAAATAAATAGCAGTATCTATAGTCAGGATCACACAACTTATCTGCACTATTTAATCAGGGATTGACATGAACAGATTGCATTCCTTTCTTTAGACGTCAACATGTTTTCGCCTTCAAATTATCGACTAAATGAGTTACTCCGGGACATAATATCCTCAAAAAAGACCATCTTTCCCAATGATTTATCATAAGGAACATATATAGCAAGTTCTTCCCCTCTAGTCATTGCCAGATATCAACTAAATGATGCATAAGGTCAAATTAAAGACACGATTTCAGCTTACATGATTGAATAATGACCATGGCTTCGACAGGGAAGTGCCATCTTCTTTGTGAAATATGAGCATCTGCCTGCTGTGTACTGTTTACTGCGTATATTAACTATTGCTAAGACTTCTTAACCCGTACACGGCAATGATAAACTGCATATATTATTGTTTAGGATTAAAGATTAAATTTTACGAAATCTTCGGATTGCCTCCAGTTTCATGTTGTCCATGACTGTTATTTAGAACGCCCTGGCACAAACCGATCACATTCAGCGATATAACGTTGTGTCCTCCGGGACGGGGGAAAAGCGGCCATGGCACCCAAAGATTTGACAAATCTCATATTTTGTTCCCCGATGCATATTCGTTTTTTCTCTTTCGTTTCTCAATCTGAAGAGCAATTACATGAATTAATATCCATTTTTCATTAATGCCTTTACACCACTATCATTTAAAATCAAGTTTAACACAAGAACAATGAAAATTCACACTTTTTTCTCATTTTCTTGGCTGGTGTACTTTAACTCAAAGAAGCAGGTTTTTCGACTTGTCATCGCAATTGAACAAGCCACTCATTTTGATCAAGAGAAGCTTTTCGCCGATTCTCGTCAGTTGATCTACATCGGTAAAGAGCCAAAGTACAATGAGACTATTTTACGTATAGAGGATCGAAATAACAATGTGCGGACGTGCAAGAAAACATGACATGAAGTTAGGCGCTCTAAAGCATTGACAATTAAAACACAGCTCCTTTTGCCTACAAAAGCTAGGTTGAAAACGTGAATTATAAATAGATTCTAACACAGAAAGATGAAACTTAGAACGTCCCTACTCAAAATTCTAAAATTTCCATTATTATACCAATTTTGCGGTATTCAAAATTGTCTCGATATGTCATACTGCAAGTTCTTCAGTTTATTGTAATATCTCCAATAGACCTGAAAGAGTAATAGATGAAAAATTTTCTGAAGTAAAGTTTCCTTTTTGGAGTATTAATCGTTATGCGTCTTCTATTTCAAATTTTCGAGAAAAAACAGTAAATTGGACAGGGGAAGTTGAAATGGAAGAATGGAAGAAGATAACTTCGTACCAATCACAGTTCCAGATAGTGTGACCTTTTCTAGCTCGCTCACCATGGCAATTAACTTTCTAGTTGGAGAAGGGCAGGAATTTATTTTCGTTTAAAGAAACCTAAAGGGGAAGATTGTCTCTATGGTATACCATTTTGCATGAGCGACAAAATCAATGGTCGTCAATGTACTACTAACATACACCAACTCTTTAATGAAACATCGGATTTTAGAATGCTTGCATAGGGAAGGAAGTGGTGAATCATTGACATGACAATTACTTTTGGTCCATATGTCCTTTGTATCATCAAGAGTAAAAGAATTTACATCCGTGAGCAAGGAAAAGCCTTCAGAAAGATTGGACTCAAAATTATGTCAACGCTGTAAAAAGAGGAAGGTCGACCCGAAACAAAATAGCAAGGAAGATCGCAGGAGCATTTTGTGCTTGGCTGAGGATTATTTGTTCTTCTTGTCGAATATCAGGAGAGTAAACTTTTGTTGACGAGGAAATTCCATAAACGTCTCTGTAAATATTTCCCAAATGCAATCTTGACCCAATCTTCTCAATACGATTAGCAAGTTATATAACTTCTTGTCGCTACCTATAACTTTGAGAAAAAGAACTGATGGGAAGTACAAACAATTCTCTGAGTCTTATTAGGGTTACAGATATATCCACCATAATGGAAATAAAACTTTTAAAGCCGCATGAAGTAGCGTCAACTAAAGATATTTTTACGCCAAGAAATATAAAATAAACGAGAATTTACTTATCATGTTCACAGAATTAATTGGAAATGATGAGACTAGATTCGTTTTGCATGATATGTCTTGATGCTTTATCATAACTTTGTAATTCTTATAAATCCACTTTACATTCAATAACATCCCTACAATATGCTTTTCGTAATAAGGGACTCTAGAGATCATTATAAATATATTTGGTATTATCTACATTCTACTACAAAACTATACCTTAGCGTAGGGGATGGTATGTTATGTTCTATATGCACCGTAAGGACATTGTGACTTTTTAATGATCACTCACTCCGTGCTTGAATTTGGTATTTGGTAGTTTACCCATGGACGCAACATGTGGCTCTAGTTTATTATTATTGAAGTTCAACATCTGCATGTAAGTTGCATAACATTGTAATATTTCACAGTTTATCTAAAGCTTGGACATTCATTCAATACTGGGTATGTCCACTTGATAATACCAGACGTACTTTAAAACAAGTCCTCCAACATCGTAAATACTTAAAAGAAATTCTGAACAGATCTACAGACAAGATACTTAAAAACTGAAGGATATGCTACCTGCTTATTATCGATTGTTTGTATACAAAGATTTGTATCATTTATTTGTATATCATTTTGATATGCAACCACACAACCGATGGTTTGGGTGTGCTTTCTACTGCAATGGATAGGGATAGCTTAAATCAGTTCCTTTATCTATCCAAGGTATAGTCAAACAAGAGTTAGGCTACTATAACTACAATGGTATACGTAGCTCTTGCTGCAAAATTCATTCACAGTAGGTTGCGTCACCGTTCAGGCTCAAACTCCCAAAACCGGATTCAGCCTATAACTTTGAAAGTGCTAAAATAAGCCGTCTTTCGCTGCTTAAGATCAATCTTCGAGAAGATGTTACACTATCGTACATCCTTTCCCCTTTATTTTGCTGATCCTCCGCGTTACACTTCACTCAGTTGAATATGTTAAAATGAAGTGATAATGACAATTGTTTCAAATTGCTTTATGAGCTACGTTTACGAAACTGTAAGATGTCTATGTCAAAAAGAATAGGACACGAAATTTGATACATGACATGATTCGGTATGACACGTTATCATACGCTGTAAAGCTGAAAGAACCTCTGAAGCAAAGATATCAGCATCACTATTATTTCTGGAAAAGACCAACTCTGAGGAGCACAACTGATTATATAAATAACAGTTTCAAACTGGGGATGGAAATAAACTCATCGTGTATTCTCTCAAGTACAAGTACAGTTCTATTCGCGCAACTACTGGTATTTCAAGATGTTTACGAAGGTATGTTTTCGCTCTAATGTCACTGTTTTCAGGTTAATCGATAGTTTTGTTGTTGCATGCTTAGATATACTGTGTCTATACCTCTACTACGGTGCACTATGGTGTTATTATAGTGGCGCAAGCCTGTAAATTCCCTGCCTCCTAGAACCACTTTACTTAAATTAAATATTTATTATATGTATCACTATTTAAATAGGATAGAGCTAGTAGCTTTCTTGGAGTAAAAACTGTGATATAGCTGGAAATAAATTGGGATTGAAAGTAATATAAATGAGCATTAAATTTTTAAAGTAACCGTGAAAAGGTTTGTTTCGAGAAGATAAAATATAAAAACGGCAACACATCGTACCGAAACACGATTTTTACTTTCGTACTCGGTACTGTGAGAACGCGTCGTCATGACAAATAAAAGACAGGAAAGGAAAAAGAACATAGCGGCAAATGATGTTACCATCCATATCACAATAACTAGCTATAAAGTAAATGAGATGAAGCATGATGCAAAAGATTGTGGAAAGAGGAGGGGCTTGACCACCTACGGCAAAGATGGGCATGATAAATAAAGGGAGAGAGAGAGAATGTATTCTTGTAGTATAACTTGAGAAGATACCATGCAAGGGGTAGTGTGCAAAAACTGCTCAATGTCGGTTTATTTACCATATTATCTAACCCTAGTTATCTATGAAATAATCTCCTCAAAAAACTAGTGCATGACCCATTTTTATATAAGTGACTAGGAGTCAATGCAATTTAAAGGTACGAAGAATAACATAATATGTACTTTGTACTTATCATAGTACTCTAGAGCGCCTCATTCAATAGTTCCTACATTTTTAGTGAAGTAATGGTTAATAGCTTCATAGTTTTATGTCTACATTGACTGCGTATTATCGCAATCTGAAGCATAACCTCGGATAAATTTACTATCTGAAAATATCATCAATACTCATATTTGAATAAGAGATTTTTAAACAGCTCCCAAAATTATTCACTCTGAGCAAATTTGCAATAAATTATCTATTAAAACGAGTATTGCTACATAGCTATTAGTCCATATTTGTTGTCTTTGTACACACATTCAAACTATTGGTATTCAATGAAATTCCTATAGCACCTATATCGACCTGGTGATACTTTTCTTTCTTTTTTGTAACACAAGGGTAATAGTCGAATACACAAACTTGTACTTTTTACGCTCCACAGATCTTCATGAGTGCTGTTTTCACTTTATTCATCAATGATTTGGAAGGATTATCATACATTCACGTTGGATCGTCACTTCACAGAATCAACAACAACATGCCACAAGATACAATAAAAATCCACAGCTTGGGAGAGATGAAAAGTCTTTTAAATCAAACAGTGCCACTTGTTCTCAGATCCCCTTCCGATCCAGATACATTCTTTAAACATTATATTCGGAACAATACGTTGGACGAGCAAAGTCGTGAATTGTTAAGCGTCATGGGGAAATCTATGAAACATGTGCAAAGAAGAAGTGTCAACAATGACCCCTGTCCAATCACTTGGCTCATTGACTTTCAATCTACCAGAGCTCCAACTCACGTCTGGAGAGCTTCTTGTAACGGGCTTGGAACAAGATGCCACTTGCAGAACATGAACCTGCCTTCATGTCAACAAATCTTTGTTACTTATAAAGTTTTATATTTTCGAGGAATAACGAAAGATGGAGCTCAAATCTGGCAATGGCAGCAGGAAAATGTGCCAGTAGCCTGCACATGTGCAAATTAGTCTTAAAGTAATTGATATTTTAGAGTCTGTTATTTAAGAGCAAGATAGTAGAATAGGATATAATATAAATGTTGCAAATATGATATTTATGATTATCAGAGATCCTTAGGTAATCTGGTAATAAGGATATAGAAAATCTATAGATAAATATGTGAATAGACATCATTTATTTGCTAATTATTTATATAAGTTGCTGGTCAACATTTTGATATTGAAATATGATATATACTTGATAAAAGGAACTCTGAACTTCTTACTGGTGTCTTGTATCTTGTATTCCTAGGTTAAGATAGGTTTCTTCTTATCTTTATGATGACAATTTAATTAATACTGTGAAAACAATGTTTTGCATCCTTTCATCCAGACTAACTTATTGATTTGAAGGCATAAAAGTAAGGACATCAAAATAAGTCAAGCGCATACGTACTTCCCATCATAGATTCACTATTGAAGGTAAATCATTTACCGTACCCTTGTGCATTACGGTTACATAGGACGAGATTAAGACACTAGGGGATTATCAAATGTTGTACAAGTCCTTCGGAACATTACAATAGAAACCTTGACTACACAAGAAATTAAAATGGTGTTACTCTTGCAAACAACTCATTAGAAGCAAGCTGTAATTACAGAAACCCACTGTGACAGTGTAAGGTGAAACGTGGTAGGGGCAAGCGTCCAAGAAGGTCTAATGAAAAGTACACTATTTAGCCCACGTCCTAAA
>JAAAKL020004673.1:0-11221 GCA_010016065.2 Carybdea cf. marsupialis auct. non (Linnaeus, 1758) | reverse complement strand
TTTTCAGGAACCCAGACTGAACTTTGTTTTTTTAGATAATATTCATATTTCCATTACTTATCAGATTTTGAAAGCAACTCCTACAAGACCTTTCCTACTGCAAGCGTCTGTTGGAGACTTTCCATTTTTGGTAATTCTATCAACTTCCAATGCTCTTTTAGAAAGTAGATTTGATGCAAATAGTAATCATTATATTGTCCTTTTTCAGGAACCCAGACTGAACTTTGTTTTTTTAGATAATATTCATATTTCCATTACTTATCAGATTTTGAAAGCAATTCCTACAAGACCTTTCCTACTGCAAGCGTCTGCAGGAGACTTTCCATTTTTGGTATTTCCATCGATTCGTATTGCTATTTCCCAATGTTTATTTGATGCAGATAATAATCATTTTAGTGTCTTTTGTTAAGACTGTAATAAGTCTTTTTGATAATTTTTATATTGCTATCAGTTTTTCAGATCTTGAAAGCTATTCCTTTAAGATTTTTACAACTGCACGCTATAGCTTAAGCCTTAACATTTTTGGAATCTCTATCAATTTCCATTGCTATTTCTAAAAGTTTATTTGATTCAAATAGCGATCATTTTATTTTCTTGCGTTCTTACGCAGATAAAACTCGGCCTTTTTGATAATTTCCATGTTGCTATAACTTATCAGATTTGGAAGGCAATTCTTTGAAAGCCTTCTCTACCTCACCCTACTGCTGGAGACCTTTTATTTTTTGTATGTCCATTAATTTGAATTGCTTTACACGAACGTTTATTTGATGCAAAAAACCATAACTTTATTGTCTTTCTTAGGTACCCAGATAGCGCTAGGTCTTTTTGATAATTTTCATGTTGCCATTACTTGTAAGATTCGGAAAGCTATTTCTTCTGGAACTATACTACCGCACACTACTGCTTGAGATGTTTCTGTTTAGGCGTATCCATCAAGATGCATTGCTCTTTTTTAAAGTTTAGTTGATGCAAATAGCAATCCTTTGTTTGTTTCTCTAAGATACCCATACTGCAATTGGTCTTTTTAAAAAATTTGCGTCATGCTATTACTTATCAGATTTTGAAAGCAATTCTTCCAAGACTTTCACTACCGCACCCTTCCAATGGAGACTTTCTTTTTTAGGCATCTCCATCAATTTGCATTGCTCTTTCCAAAAGTTTATTTCATGCAAGTAACAAACATTTTATTGTCTTTCTTTGGTAACAGGACTTTACTACGTTTTTATGATAATTTCCATGTTGCTATTACTTATCAGATTATGAAAGCTATTCCTTCAAGACCTTCACTACCACACGCTTTTGCAGCAGAAGACTTTCAATTTTTGGCATATCCGTAAACTTGCATTGCTTTTTCCAAACGTTTATTTGATGCAGATAACAATCATTGGAATGTCTTTCCTTGTTACCCAGACTGTACTAGCTCTTTTTGATAACGTTCATATTGCTATTACTTATCAGATTTTGAAAGCCGTTTCTTCAAGGACATTGATTCTGTGGCTTCATAGTCGACAATTATAGTATGTGACAGATAGCTCAGTAAACTCGCGAGGGCTTGTATTCTTTGATTTTCTCGATTCCTTTTGACATTTCTTGAACCGTTATCTATTCTGACAAGGTAGGCTGTGCTTTAGCCAACTATCTTCAGCACTACCAACTAGCCTCGTGCGTCATACATTTTTATGGAAGCTATTTGTAACCTCGCCCTTTAAGCTACCGTGGTTTGAAGAGAAAATCGACTTAGATACGTCGCAATATAGCTTGCATTAAACCAGTGAAAATGATATTCGAATGTCACAGGACGTGAACGGAAACAATGTCGTTACTTCTTTCACTTCAGCAGTTAGGCGCCATGTTTGTTTTGAAAGGGAAATTCTATGTAGCGATATGATTGGTTGAGCGATTTGGAGATGTTTGCATTGTTCTAAAAGCTCACATTTTGAAGCTAGCCCTGTAGCAGTGCATTTGTAAAGCTATTTGAAGTTTGCTGCCATTGAGGCTTATGATAGATAACGACCGATTAGCCTTTTGTTAGGGAATCAACTTTAAGCAAACGCATATGCACATTATGACTTGATGTACATCATGATCTTGCATTAATGAAATTTCTGACAGACCTATCACTCATTACTCATATCTTTATTTGGGTGAATAGCTGTCAAAATGATGTGATAGGACGTCTACTTACAATGTTCTTAATTTGAATATATGACAACTTGAATTTGTATTTCCATAAAATGAATGATGATAAAAGGAATAGTAGAATACTTACTGAATGCTTGGTCTTAAATCAGTTTTACTCTCCAAGGAGTATCTTAAAAAATTGGATTTCATTTTACTGTTGATGATATTAAACATATAATACAAAATGTCGTTATACTTTTCTATCTTTTTATCTTTTACTTTTCAAATATATGACTAGTACATTTGGAATTAGAGGAAACCAGCTGTAAGTAAGCACCAGTCTATCAAGACAGCACGAACGGTTGCATTATCATTAATTTTGTTTATATCATGTCACGTCGCCCTTTGCCTTTGATTCTGCAATCATAACAATAAGAAGGTTAGTACAGGGAGTGAAAGGACCTACAAAAATTCAGATAAAGGTAGAATTTGAAACGAAAGTCTAAAGAAACTTACCGCGTTTTGCTAAAAGATTGGTTGAGATTTATTTTAACTGCTTCGATTCAGATCATTTCAAACAATATGTACTTGCCTTATTCCTAAATAGCAGATCGTGATTCCGTCTTGGCTTCAAAACTATCTCATCCTACTCTTGAAGTAAACAGTGAATCTCTTCCATACAAGAAGTCATTATAGCAATCTAGCCGTTGTTCATCTCTGCTTGGTCGCCCTGTCTGCATTTTTACGTCTTAGTCATAATAAGTATGGAGAACTTGCAATGTCTTAATCCACGAAAAAGTTGCATACATCGAATTTCGTTGGAAAGGGTGTAATACAAGGAGATTGTTTGAGCCGCATCGTTGTTCATACTTTTATTCAATATATTAAGTTCAAAAAATTGGCTTAATCATGGTATTCCTTCTCAAAGAATACATCTTGCCATTTATATCAGTTAGTAGAGGTATGAGCCGATCTAGCTAGCAAAGAACCTGAAACTCAGATATTATTATATGTTTTCTGTACAGTGCATGTGGAGTGAGATATCTATTTAATATGTCATATGTCAGTCACTTTGTTTTATAAAATGTAATACTGGTTTAAAGGAATTTTTACCCTAATTGTTTCTGCATGGTAGCTAAAATTCCTCTCTTCCATTGAATGAAAATTTCCAGTGAATGTGAAGATCATCTAATTTTTTAATAGAAAGGAAGAAGAAAATAGCTAAAACAGTTAACAAAATTCTTGTTAGATTTGACAGTTTACTTTTGCGCCCCATAGTAAATTCCTCTCATGCAAATTACAATTGTCTAATTTGTATTGACATTTGGATTTGACATCCATTCTCCATTGACCAAGATTGCTCTTGACATCAAATATTGCAATTACGTTTGACACTGGTTAGAGATTATTACTTTTTGTACAAGGAACATAGTCATGATTAGCAAAAACATATTGGTTTTCACATCAGGCATATCTCCACAATATATTTTCTGTGTCACGAAATTATGGCAAAAGTGCTTCTAAGTTGTAACAAATTCTGCATTGCCTGAGTTTTCATTGAAGAACAAGCAAGAACACTAAACAGGAGGAACTATGGCCTAGGTAGCAACCTTGTCTGGCATATAATTTCGTTATTTTGTCCTTGTATATTTCTGCTCTCAACACTGCTTCTTATCTTAAAAGCCTATAAGAAAAGCTGATTTTCCAGACCGAAAAAAGTGATTGAACAACCTTTAAGAGATTGTTATTATAAAAATATGGTCTTCTGGAAAACGACCTGAGTAATAAAAATATGCCAAAATGGCATTTGTGGATTACCTACTGAGACGTGGGATACACATACTGCAAATAGTAAACAAAATAAATGTAAGAAATTTATAAGCGTGCGTTCTAATT
This sequence comes from Carybdea cf. marsupialis auct. non (Linnaeus, 1758), assembly GCA_010016065.2. Lineage (NCBI taxonomy): Eukaryota > Metazoa > Cnidaria > Cubozoa > Carybdeida > Carybdeidae > Carybdea > Carybdea cf. marsupialis auct. non (Linnaeus, 1758). The sequence goes on along the minus strand of JAAAKL020004673.1, from coordinate 7,204 downwards.
TAAAGCATTAAAGAAAAGACATCAGATTCCGAACAGCCATTGACTAACGAGTAAACCCACTGAAGAGAAGGGTTCAATAACTTTGTTTTGAATGAGAGAGTGGCATTAAAAATCTATTCTTCAATACTTCAACACGTAAATTAAACAGCACGTATGTAAATCTCTCCTTCTACCAGAGCCCACGTTCACCTTTCGTGGAACTAAATTGGTTGAGTGTCAAAATTTGTCGCTAGAATTGTCGTTCTGTATGGATTGAAGAATAGCCGAGTTGCGATAAGTTATTGGAGAGAAAATTGCTAAGATGCTCTAATGTGGACAAACAAAGCCCATCTTGTTGAAAAATCGTTCAAGTTCAACTATACATTGCAAGAATGGCCTAAACATCAGAAATACGTCAGAGGAAGCGAAGTACATACTGAATTGTCTGCAAGATATAAACGTACGGCAGATGGTGGTACTTTGTATCTTCTCCGGCGAGGATGAAAGAGAAACAAGGAAATATAAAATGAGCTTTCCAGCTAATATGCTCTGATAAGCTTGAGTTTTACAGTAACAATATGAGGACTTTGGTCTGGAAATCACTTTTGCCGTCAAATTTATAGTCTATTAAAATTTAGAGGACATCACTGTGATAAGTCCACTGTCTTCTGTTCATATCGTAAAGTGGATAGGAGTTTTCGAGTAAAGAACATAGATTAACAAGTTAGATTACTGTATATTGAACATCAGATTAATCCAGCTAGAATTCTTGTTGCCAGGCTTAATGTTTTTCAGAAAAGCAATTTCCTTTCAAAACCGCTCAAGATTACAGCATACTTTGTATCCATGGTGAAACTAAAGTTGATCTTAAGTTATTGAGAACCGCTTACGGCTTTCCTCTTTGACATTGCTAAGAGATTACAAGCTGACGTTGGCATATCTCACCCACTGATAGTCCTCTTCTACTTCTCTTAATTTATGTCTTATGTGATTAAGACTAAATGCAAGTATCAATATAGGAGCAAGTGTAATTCTGGAAATAAATTTGAGCCGACAAATGTACACTGTTTAATCTAAGTTGAGGTAGATCTATTCCTACCCCTTCCGCTCTCAAAGATCTACCAAATGCCATCCCCTGTCACCATTATCGTATGAAACAAAAAATCTACGTTCTTGATGAATTACAAAACATTGACATGAAAGTAGACGGACACGTGACCTCCTAACTACTATGTTGCTACAGGCAAACCCTACCTCCCTTAAATAGAATGCCTTGCTCCCAGTCTACTTTGTAAAATGTTCCTGCGCACCGTTAACGCCTTCTTCGACTTTGATGTCTCGTTTTATTCAATCTAAGTGCAATTACTCCTCCTCCATCTCTCTGTCCTGCTCTACAGCTATCGCATTTAACTCAATAACCCCCTCAGCTCTCTGTAACTCCTTTTAGCACTCAATAACTCCCTGTGACTCCTTCATCTCTCAACTCTCGTACATCAAATTAAGGAGTGATTTACTTCTCGCTTTAAATCACTGGCAAATAGGTAGATAAACTTCCGGAAATCAATTTTTTTCCTTTCTTGACCTATTTCGGAAGATTGTAACCTTCTTTCAGGTTTCATATAGAAAGTTGTTAGACGTTGTTATACAAACCAAATATCTGAAGATATGGCAAAGTATCCATCTTGCAGTTGAAGCCCCATCTCTTATGATATCACCTTTATTAAATGCTAGCTCCAGCTTGGCCATGTTATAAACATTTCACTACAAGGTAGAGTATTACTTGGTATTTGGAAGTCATCAATCATTGATAATTTGCTAAAGAATACCGATATGACAATTCAAAATGCGAAATCACGTCTTGTAACAAAACTAGAATTACATTATATTAGCCGATGGTTGTAGCCCAACTTGAAAAACTCTTCCCTGTCCATAATTTACTATCCGATCACGTCTGTTTACTCAAAAAACTATATCACTGAAACTGTTTTAATAATAGCATAATTTGATGTTAATTATCGATACATCATATACAAAAATGCTTGTTGCTACAGACCGAGGCGCTGTATCCTATGCGGGCAATCATAATATACTTTCCATAAACGGTTAGTATGGTTAGTTCTCAATAGAGGTTTTTTCAAGTACGTGAAAACCCTATCTAAGCATGAGGACTTAACACGTATCGGCACTCCGAGTGTTGTCTTAAGTCATAGGGGAGTTGCTTAGAGCTACTGCTCTTGATCTCACATTTGGCAAGTTACATTATTGTATTAGTGATCAATTAGTTGATTCTCACAGCTGTACAGATGGTGGACAGCCTCACTTTCCCATTAAACTAGCATGCAATGACATAGAACATGCTAAACTGCCATAGAAAAATGCATTATGGACAATACGTATTTGACTGCTTACTAATAGGTTAGCGGTTAACAGAAGCAGAACGAATCGTAGAAAGAACTGTCCAGGGACCAAACAGTAGTTAACATTATACAGACGAGAGGAAGGAAGTTGCCAGTATGCCAGCGGATCTACATCTTTCCTGATTTGTCATGAACAACAGTAACAAGTATTCAAAGTTGCTATTCTTAACATTGCCAAGATCCTTGTAGCTCTCCCCTCCCCATAATCATGGGGATATAAAAAAATCAAGGCTGAATAGAGTTGAGTAAGATCTCAAATTTAGAAATAACTGTTGGTATACTAAATGCTATATCTTCAAATGGGGTGAACATTTAGGGATAATGGTGAATTAATCATCCATAATAAAGAAGTATGCGTCTTACATTTGCGGGAAACGTTAGTAGTAAAAGGCCAATACCTAGAGCAGTTTAAACACGCAACCCTTCATATACAAACTATTGCAAGTTATTGAACGACCAGCTGAGATCTGTTACGTTTCATCAAAGTTTCATGTGCAAACAAGCATGCAACTTCTTACAGCTTTCGTCTTGCAACCAACTGCAAGCTCATAATATCTTGCAACCGATTCAGATTATCAAGATCCTATCTTCAGGTGGATTTGAACAAGATTGCACTACGCCCGGCAGTTTGAGTGCTGCAAGATATTACCTGTTTTTAATACCATCATGAATCCATGAATTTAAAAGATGATATGAAGAGTGCTGGATTACTTGCAAAAGACGATAGTAGAAAATCCATTAAAATGCCAATGTCTCTTTAATACCAAAGTACACTGTGTTTATGTTGGCCTAGGCTAATATTGAATATAAATCTTGTATGTTTCAACGGCAGTTCACGAAAAGAAAGTGAGCATACTACACATGCAACAGAAAAGTAACAACAACAAAAGCAGGAAGCCGGCTCCATCTTCTTGGTGGATCAAGATCATTATTCTATCTTAACGAGGGACCCAGATGGTTAACCGCCTATAAAAGGATGAAATCTGCATTGGGGCATTTATATCTCGCAAATCAAAGAGGAATGAATCTATCTGTTTGGAAGACGATTCTCTTTTTGGTAGCATCCATTGGTAAGCAATTCTTGTAAAACAACGGATCTTCCCCTAAAATTCCGTGAGAAGGGAATGATAAGCTCCTAGCTTTTTACTGCTGTTGATACGATGCTACACCCACAACCTCGTCTTTGCTTTTCTCTTTACTGTCACATGTGCAGCAAAAAACAACCAAAAAGTTGAGACTGGAGTCGGATTCCCTCTTGTCCATTTCCAACCAGTATTTTACATTTCGTTTAAAAGTTCCTGCAACAGAATGTCTATTGCAATCACATCCTGCTGAGCTTGCACAAATTTTGCAATGTAGACAATGCATTTTAATAACAGAGGAAGCTAGATGTAATCTGTAGAAGACTAGGAGTAGCTGAAAAGACTTTTGGAGATATAAAGGGTTTCTGACTAACAGAAAATCAACTCTCCATTCCAGGGAGAAGCCAATACAGACTTTCGCATAGTCAACTCCTCTATACGATGCAGAAATGTAGCCAGCCTCCTTATCAGAAGATATGAGACTGAAATACATTGAGATGTAGTTGTGGAGAATAATTATGATGATGCTGAGGACGGTGAGGAGGACGATTGAGATGTTGTTGACCAGTGCACGAGAGGAGAGACAGATGATGAGATACGTAAGAGATAGACAGTTGCAGTTCTTAGAGACGAGGAAGGGAAATGGGAGAGCTGTTGCTTGAGGGAATGATTAAGGGCTTAAGAAACAAAGGCAGACTCCAGAAATATCTAGATGGGCGGTCGCTACTGATTAGAGCCTAAGGGATGAAGTTATCTACATTTTTAAGAGTAACAAAGGCTAGAGGATATGGAAGTCGATAGTTGCCGACAGTTTGGAGGACATGGCACACTTGTATGGTAAACAAATGTATATTGCAATCAGTTGTAGGTTGCAGAAAACTGCAACATGGTGCTGCATAGTGTGAACACGATTTGCGACCAATTATGAAATCATTAATGAGTAGTGGGAATTAAAAGGAAGCACAAAAATTGAAATATAGATTATTAAGATGACTAATTGAAACAGTTTCAAAGACACAAGAGAAAAAAAATTATGTCATCAAAAGTATACAGTCACTTTACAATGGTCGGGCAGTGGATATCGGCATCCATCTATTTGAAAATTGCTTCACTGCTCCAAGAGACTTGACCATAGAAGGACTGCCATTCGTATCATCATCATTCTGTCAAAAACACACCCGAATGTGTTTTTAAGACTTATAAATGAATATAAGGCTTCCATACGCATTTTGTAAAATGTTAAAATTTGATTTGGGGTACGAAAGGGATATCCATGACACAGAAAGGGATCCAAGGGAAGAAAAAGGTTGAGAACTAATGCTGTATGGCCCTCTCGATGATAAATGAAAGAACCCAATGACTAGAAAACTATATCTTTTAAGGGCAAGAGTATACACTCTGCAATAAAGAACCTCTACCAAATTCCACTTAAATATCTAAGCATATTCTAGACGCGCTTTTTGATCTTCAAACCACTCAATGTACTGGCCTCTTGATTCTTCTAATAGTGTCTGCCACCCACTGGATGGAATTTGAATAGGCGAAAATTAGCCAACTACTGTCGTTACCTTCCTTCGTTATGTAGGGGGGAGGAGAAGTAAAGTGCCTGAGTAAAGGACATAACATAGTACCGATAGCAGCGGGACCTGAACTCACAATTACTGGATCTTGACTCTAGCAACCCCTCAAGGATTCGAACCCAAAACCATCATGTTATGAGTCCGAAGCCTAAATAAATCGGCATTGATGCCATCAATTAAGATTTAATACATACGTATGGTTCACCAAAGCCCATCTGCTCTTTAAGTAAGAAGTTGATGGTGTGAGTTTGTCACAAAAGAAACTGATTCGCCTAAGGAAATTTTTAGCGACGTAATGCCAATGGGTTAATTCTTTTCTTGCAGTTTCTTCCAAACACATAAATTTATTATTATGTACATCAGAAAGAGAGAGAGCGACGCATGGCCAGGTGATGTCAATTTTAAACCGGACCTTGAGATCGAGGATTCGAAAGGCCAAGAAATGAAAGTAACAACATGTATATGCCTTGCGTTTTCGACGAAGGAGATATTTAAAGAGAATTAGACAACAAAGGAGAGAGAAAGTCGGTAAATAAAGGAGAAAAAGGGAGTAGAAGACACAAAAAGTTAATAAAGAATAGCAAGCCTAAAGAAGGTTGTTGCCGTTAGAATCTTCTTTGCGTCATGCCCGGAGAATTGTCTCTTGATTCCCCTTCCCCCACTCTCCCCGTGCAATATTTATATTTCAAAAGATCAGTATAGATTGATAAGATATCTCACAGATGCTTATTAGTTCTTCATAGTCTTTGTTAAATTACCTTAGGTTCCAAATATTTTTAGTTAAGACGTTTTCATTGTCTTGCCGTAGACCTCTCCCTAACGGTTCCCAAGCCCTAATTTTACGTAAAAACCACTGATTTTTAAAAAACACTGGATCGAGCATCTTCCGTCTAAAAGTGAGGTCAGACTTTGGACGCCATTTCAGTCCCCGTTAAGCAAAGCTTACAAACAATATTACACAACATGGTGGACTTTCTCGCGCTATTTTAACTAATGGGGCCCAGTACACTCGTGACACACTTTTTCGTAGTTGGAAACAATGGGAAGCTCGATCCAGTGTTTTTTAGAGATCAGTGAAAGTAACGTGGTGGCCTTTCCCCCACGATTTGAATTAATGGGGGCCAATTCTTGTGACTAAACGTTTTCGCTGTTAGTAACAATGGGAAGCTCGATCCAGTATTTTGTAGAGATAAGTTGTAAAAACTGACGGGTTCATCAATTTTGCGAATAAATGATATATTGTTGATCACTTTCTAAGCGGTGTACGCCGACTTTATTCTTTTCCCGATAAGCTCATGATTTGCTGATGTTGTCCTATTGATTGATACAAATTTCTGGAATTGAGCTAATCAAATTGAAGTCAATGACGTTTGCCTAATAGTAAAATGTGTTAGAGAGTCCTTTCCTAAAGCTCCTTGTTATCGATCGGGACCCAACGGTCGTTCTCTACCTAAAAGACATCCCAGCAGGTAAAAAAATCCACTTCAAATCAAATGAGGCATACCTATAAAAAAAATTACATCTTGTGTGATTTCTGTTAACCATAAAAAATGCAGGAATACTTGTTTTAAAGCATTAAACTATAGAGTTACATCTATCTAATTTGAGTTGACAAGGTCAACTAACAATTTCACGATGTATTGTTTGCATACATTATGATTTCTCGCACAACTGGCACAAAATACTTTGAAATTACATGTCTCATCCTCAAAGTATCTTTATCTACCTTAGAGAATGGCTGGACAATAGTCTTATCGATACATTTTAAGACTTATGTGTGCTCAAGTATTTTCAAACGCAGAATGCCTATTCCCCCAGTAATCACTGTACTAAATAATTCCCTGGCACATTTACAGAAAATACTTTGAAATTACATGTCTCATCCTCACAGTATCTTTATCTACCTGAGAGAATGGCTGGACAATAGTCTTATCGATACATTTTAAGACTTATGTGTGCTCAAGTATTTTTAAACGCAGAATGCCTATTCCCCCAGTAATCACTGTACTAAATAATTCCCTGGCACATTTACAGAAAAAACTTTGAAATTACATGTCTCATCCTCAAAATATCTTTATCTACCTGAGAGAATGGCTGGACAATAGTCTTATCGATACATTTTAAGACTTATGTGTGCTCAAGTATT
>JAAAKL020004672.1:0-20567 GCA_010016065.2 Carybdea cf. marsupialis auct. non (Linnaeus, 1758) | reverse complement strand
TGATGATGATAATGATGATGATAATGATGATGATAATGATGATGATAATGATGATGATAATGATGATGATAATGATGGTGATGATGATGATTATGATAATGATGATGATGAAGATATGATGATGATGCTGCTGATGATGATGTTGATGATGATGATGATGATGATGATGATGATGATGATGATGATGATGATCATAATATTTACTATCTTTGTGTTGATTAATTAATTATCCTGCTTTTTGATGATAATGGTGATAATGATGATTTTTCCCAGTTTTGTTTTGTGAACTGCACGGAGTCAGACATTGTCCCTTTCTAAATCGATCCCTTCATAGCCCTCAGAAGTCATTTCTGTCTTACATGCAGTTTGATGCTAATCTATACTCTATACCTTCGTTTCTGCTTAACAAACAATTCCGCCATCAAGGCATAGAATTAAAGGTACAACCTCAAAGTTTTGTGGTTACTAGCATCTGCAAATTTTTTCCAAAAAAAGAAACAAGAGTATTTTATTGGAGAAGTAACAAGCCCCGTGTACTGAATAGTACTAGTCAGTCAGTAGATCGATTCAGAACGAGAATCTATGTAAAACAAGACCATCTCTGTTTTCCGTATTTCTCTACACAATATAGTAATACAACTCTAAAAGTCCATAACTCCTGTAGCCTTACTCTGTTAACAATCCGAAACTCTAAAACTCTAAAGACCTAGATTCTGAAACTCTTAGATTCTGAAAACTCTGGAACTCTGACCCTCCGGTCAAAAGTGGTTATCTTAAGAATGGTCATGGGCGTGTCACGTCCGATACTCAACTCCTTCCCAGAATACTTCCATAACACCCCGTTTGCAATGTTTAATTCCTGGGCTTAAGGAGAAGACGTTACTACGTTCATCTGAAATGAGACTAGTGTTTTATTGCCGTACGACAATATTGCTTTGTTTCACTCACCTCCTTCCTTTAGTAAGATTTCCTTTTTGTCATTTGTTAAAATGTTGAATACAAGTAAGAAATTAGCAACTTCACGCCAACAAAATATTTTGCTGGTCAAATTTTACGAAAAATTAACAATGTTTAAGTACAACATTCCAACTGTTGTAACAATTTCTAGCTTATTTCCATTTTCGTTATTTTCCACCGGTAATTTATTTTGGGACAATGAGATTTTTGCAGGGGATATAAACATTCCATCACTTTGCAACATCAGTAAAACATAGGAAATTATTTATGTATCTAAATATAGAATTGTACACAATCTTGTACTTGATAACTAACTGAAATGGATCGTAAAGCGCAAAAAAGATAAAAATAGATAAAAAACAAAATCAAAATGAAAACGACACTCAAAACGACACAAGTGAATATATGGAAGTAAATAAAATAAGAGTATGAATAAAAAACTTAATAATAATAATAATAATAATAATAACCAAAGAGATTTTAGCCACATGTGTTTGCGTTTGGCGTCAAGCCTGACGAAACGAATTTTCATATCTTATGCAGATTCTACCAATGACATTTCTTTTGGGAATCAAAATAAAGAGTTTTGAGATTATGGTTATGGGCCCTGTTCTTTGCAAACGCTACGGAAGTCAGGATTGTTACTATTTATGTAATTCCTTACGTACCCTTTTGTTAACTTCGTGATGCTGTTAGAATGCATCATCAACAGTAAACCGTGTATGTATGTACCTGTGCATGTAGGTATGAGTGTTCCGCAATAACTGCCTCAAAATTTACCCAAACTGCACGAAAGTTTAACGGAGACATGCTGAGAAGGGTAGAATGTTAATGAAGAAATATAAGATAGATCCGAGCTGATGGACAAGTGCCATGACTAAGGTATTGTACTGGAAAGGCCTGGCAACCCATTACACTTTCTAGGTCTTCCATGGAGGGCATTATGAAAACCGGAAATCCATCTTTGCTGTTTTACAATGAGCTTCTTAATGGTGGGGTGAAGTAACTTTCTGCACTCGGCTCCGAATTTGCTGTTAGACTTTCAAAATTTTGTAAGGGGTTCCTTTCAACTCCCTGCAAAAATCCTGCCGGAAGCCAATTAATTTAGATCTTACCTCCCATACGGGAAATTCCTGTAAACAGCACTGTCCACACGAATGATTTCACATAAGCAAACAATGTCCTCTATACCTTTTTATTTTAGATACCAAGGGGGGGGGGGGTTCTGTTCCCCCTTGACGATCAAATCAAACAAGCACCTAATTTATGCAGAGCTTTAATAATCAACAAAATGCTTTTCATTCGATTCAGTGACGTACAGGATTACAGTATAGCGTTCTGATATGATATGCGGGGGTAAAGTGTGACATCACGATTTTGAAAATGTTTGCATTATGGAAAAGATAGTCAATTTCCATGCAGCCCTATTAGCAAGAAAATCAATTGCCAAAATTGAGGGTGTTGCCGTTTCCAACACCGAGATATCAGCTTTCTAAGTTATAAATCTCTCTAACAAAACCTTATTATTTGATGCTGGTTCCTAATGAAATGACAAGGTTTTGACCAGAGATTTTGGAGATTCAAACGCCTCTAGTTTATACATTAAATACACTAAAGGCCTGTTATTTTGGGGAAACAGCCTATTCCAGGGTTGCTTTTAGATACCTGGAGTCAAATGGTACTATTTCCAAAACGTTTGGTTTATGCCGTCATCACTTTCCCACCGCATTGGTAACTTTTTTATTGCGCTTATGGCCAGATTAATGCACTCGATGGAAGTTATTCTATGTTCAAGTCACGTATTTAAGGAGGTTTGTCTCCATAGTAACTCATGGGCTCTTTTTACCCTGTGACCTCACCGTCTAAGAACTGCCATCCGGCCCATCAATCTGTCAAATGCCCATCGAAAGCTGCAAAACATTATGACGTTTATTACACTTAAGTTGGCAGAGTATACACTTACTAAATGTGGGACCATGGTCAAGTCACAAGATGCAGGGAGGCTAGTCACCAAACTACTTAAAACAAATCAATCTATGTTTCCATATTCCATTTCCATTAGACTTAGAGGAACGTAAGAGGTGATTTGCATTGGAAAAGCTCCCGCATAATTCATTGCACTCCAAACCCCCAAGTAGACTCGATTTAAAACTGTTGTTCATCGATTATGTTGCAGCCGTTACATCTTCAGGGGGTACAAAGGGAAACGATTAGCGTTTTCAGCTAACCCAGAGGATATTTTAATGGTCAAGGAAGCCTCGTTACCTGAGCATACCTATAAAAGTCAAATATCAGGTTTTGAAAACCCAGAATTATATACAGCACATAAGAGAACAACCTTACTTCTCAAAGGCGTTCTTTTCCAAACAATCTCGTGTGGTCTATAAGTTGTACTATGGGGAACAATTCGCATTTTCAGCTAGCTCAGAGGGTGTTTTAAACATCAGACGTTGCAACTTTCCAAAGTAGAAAAATAAATAAATCTTTGACGTAAGGTGCATGATTAGAATGCACCAGTGGCAAGTTACCTAACCTATTAGGTGGTCTCAAAAGAATGAGTTTCTTCAAGTTATCGGATTAAGTCTTTCTTTTGAGACAGAAATGGAACAAAAGCTCGTCCGTGCTGACATTACCAATGTGTTCTTATTAATGATGCTTTTTACAACAATATTTGTACTTGCGAATTGATTGTTGCCTAAACTATCGCCAGGGATGCAACTTTGTGTTTGACGTCTGTAGCAAATACTTAAGCTAACAAATAATCATCTGTCATTGTTTTGTGGTTTAGTGCACAGTGAGAATTAATATACAAAAAAATGGTACAGAAATTCTTTTAATTGTGGTTTATTTTGGATATTAAGTAGAGCGAGAAAGTATTGCTGTGCTGCGACATCATCTTCTTTGGAATTTGGCTTCAGTTTAAATTCTAGGACGTCCCGCCGCAATTTTGTATCTGAGGATATGTTGCAGTGACGTCATTAGGAATAATGGTAGTTCATCTTTCAAAACTTGGAATGACTATGAAAGCATACGTCATCATCAAGTGGCATTGAGTTCACGATATTTCATGTTATGATGAAATATTTATGGGTTAAAAAGATTAAGGACTAACGTAGCACTTTTCACTTAACTTATAGCATATCGTTACGGTCTCTTTGGCTTCCCCCAAAGAAATCCGCCTCCACCGGAGATCACAAAATGGCACAAACTGAGGCAAGGTGGATAAACCGATTTAGGCCCATGAAGTTTTTAAGGATGTATCAATTACCTTGCGCAGTCAAGAATTCTGCGGAAAGACTTCAAAAAGACCTCCGTAAACGATGGGAACCATGAAATTATCCCTGCGCTCTTTCAGGCCCCCTCTACAGTTAGATTGCATAATTTTATATATTAACGGAAGACCCGACATAAAAGCAGCTTCGAAAAGACCAGAAACTTTAAAGGATATGCTACAAATTTAAGTAGATCAATAAAAACGGAAAGGACCCAAAATGACTAAGCCATGCCAGATCAAAGAGATACAAAGACTGACGTTAAAACATAATCGATATAAAACAAGAATCAGTCTAGAACGGCAGAGGGCACTTTAATGTATATTATACTTATAAGCTTCTATTTCAGCTACAAGTTTAAAACAAATTGCATACATGCCTATATGATTAACATCTGTCAAAGTCAGAACTTCCCCATATTATATGATATTAAAACTTTGTCGTGATGGTATAAGGGATGAGATTTTCGTTTGTGAAAATAAATTTGCGTAATTGATGTATTCTCTAAATATCTTCTAGAGATGTTTTTAGAGATTATTAAGTATGTGCAATAGCTCTTGAATTGTGTTTTTATTTGTTCTTGTTTAAATTTTTGATATTCGGTGCTTCCCTTATTGACACCGGTATACCATTCCGGTCTTTCACAATTGAGTACTGGAAACGTCTTCCCATGTGCTCAGTTATTGGCTGAATGAGCTGTAGGCCTTTGCTGTTTCGTTTTTGATGGTTTTGATACATTTAAACATTGACAGAACCTGCTGCTTGGTTTGGTTGTTGTTGTTGTTGTAGGGGGGTTGTAAGTAATCACTGATCTGTGCATCTAAATAGACTTTGCACCCTTAAGCACGATTTACACGCTATTTGTCTGCTCGACCAAAGGCCGATTCAGCCACGTGACAAAACCCAAAGATACGTACGTCGTACGTCTACTGATGCTACACGACAAATTGAACGATTTGGGAATACAATTTCACCCTTGGATTTCATTTTTTTATAGTGTACTATGCAAGCTGAATGGGAGATCCTTCGCCGTGAAATAAAAGAAAGAGTGACCCACAGCCTTTATTCAGTAGGTATACATTATAGGTAGAGCGTGTGGCCGTGTAGTCTAAAAGCTTTCTTTGAAAACAACCGACCCGGGTTCGATTCCACCGCTGGGAAGCTTTGACAACTTCTATTTACCATAGTCACGGCGGCCACCCTGTACATATGAGGGAAATTGAGGAGAGGAAAACTCAAGAAGCCCGTCGGATGGATTATACATGTGTTTGGATAGCCCAGCCTTGTCACACATATGTCACGCTGAACATGCTTGAAGAGCACGTCAAGGGTGCAAGTGACTGTGGTCTACGCAGCCACTTTCACTCTAAGTCACAGAGTAGGTTGCTCAGCTGATCGAACAGCTGAGCTCTCATACGTCGTATCGACAGCAGAATCCATCATATACATTATAGCCTTGGATGGGGAAAGGAATCATATAGACAATACACAGTCATTTCTAGTTGTCATTTAAAACGTTTAGAGTGAGCTAAATTACAAAGCAACCCCATGAAATTCTTACTCTCTATTTAAATTTAATACTTGTGCAAACTTAAATACCTGCGTTGCTACATTTACCAACAGTTATGGAAACGTAAGAAAATCTGCACCAACTTTTCACTGCTGTTTATAAAAAAATTAAAGTAATTTCGTTGACTGAATCAAGTTGAAATCAAGAAAAAAATGTGAAAATAAGTCATGTAAGGAATTTGCAAGATTTTTGCCAAACACTTTTTATTTATTCAAGCTTAGACTTCGCAACATTTCTAAATCCCCGTGATGCAGAAAGATTTCATCGTTAAAGTGAAGACATCAAAGTTAATCTTGTTCCCTGGCTTACCTTACTACTCTTGGTTGATAATTTAGTTTTGGAGTATGAAGATTATACCTCTGTTGCAAAACAATAATAATAATAATTTTCATCCCTTATTAACTGTAGGGTCTATAAACAGGAAATAATCAGTCAAGTTACATGAAACTTGGAGCATTTTTTCCAATGAATTTAAGCAAAAATCCTTTAAGTTTTCCAGCCATCGGCCTGTCGACACTTCCGAGATCATCAACCACGGCATTTAATATAGATACATTACTTCATTTCATTTTAATTATAGTCTATGTTATGATATTCTGTTCTCTTTGGTGGATTGAAGTACTACCCTTTACTCAATGGTTCTATGCCTTGGTGATATAGAACCTAAAATTACGGCAAAACCATTTTAGGTTAAGAAAGTTTTCTTCCGCTCAATTGTGTACCTGACGCCTAAGACTCTTGCAGGTGTTACATTCCGACAAGAAATCCTGGCCAAACGATAAATGCTACATACAAGAACGATTCTTTAACGATCGGCGATAAACCATAAATCTTGGTTTCATGCGATAACTGAAGATCGTTGGAAACCGTCGGAGATAGCCAATAGGAAAATCAAACAAGAAAACTATCAGTGACCGTTGCAATCTTGTCTGGGCTGTCAGTTTTGCAAATGTAAATAGACATTTTCTGTCATATATTTCAAGTTCTTTTACACAATTGTGATACTAGTTATACTGTTGTTTTCCTATAAATATATCTTAATCACAAAATTTCCCTAGCTTAAGTTTTCGAACTGTTCAAAACAATGTTTCTTGCTTTTGTCACGATACAATTACCAGCTTAAATGGTTTGATAAGAACAAGTCGGTGACTGAGTGCATTTAACATGTGTACTGCGCTGCTGCCTGCTAGAGGAATCATGGACAAATAGAAGTTAAACTTTTACTAAATTCCTGTGAAAACGGAGCAAATCACGCAAGACACTTGCCACATGAAAGGGGTGTCCAAGACTGGTATTGTTTGTTTTCTAGACCTCTCCGCGTAGCAGCAGGGAGGTCTGACATGCAAGTGCCCACAATGCTCGTTTTCAAACTGAACAATATTTTGAAACGGGGGTTGGGGAAACTTATTTCATAGTCGAAAGTTGTAGAGGCCTTCTTTTAACTTCAATAACTGCCGCACAAACTATGGTGGGAAAGTTTTGTTTTGAAAGTTTTGTTGATAAACGCACACAGCCAGCTTTCGTGAACACTCCGTAGACAACTATCATAGACGCTTACTAATCGTCTGCGATCAGGCTTTTGATGTATGAAAACGAGGCTTGATAACAGAAGTCGCTCTTCCTGTCTGGCATTCTTTAACTCTAATGTTATATATCTAACACTACAAATAATTGAAATAAACACTTCCACAAATTGGCATTGAAGTCAGATGACAAAAATGAAACCAAATGTAATCATTATGCTACATTATGCCACATTTTCGTTATTCTATAAAACCCATGGGATTGATATTTCTTCAAGAAATTGAAGGCAGTGATATGCAAGTGAAAAAGAGTGCTAATGAGTTTAATTAAAATTTGAAAGGCATCAAGTGTCTTTGTTGCAAATTAAACTTGTGTTATGTGCGACAGGTGAATATGTTGCTTGGTAAATAAAAACAACACAACATGCAACGCAACTCAGCACAAATTCCTTTCAGAAGGATATAGCCAATTGAAGGAGAAATTTAAAGATGTAGTCGTGATCCGGGATTCGAAACATAGGACCTCCCTAACGTGACGTGTTGCTCTACAAATTGGGATTTGGCGACGATGATTAGAACATAGTAATAACCACATTTGCTCCAATGCTGCAACGATGGACATCGATGACCATATTTATGATTGAATACATGTATTAGTCTAAACGGAGAGTAAACACTGTAATGCATTTGGCATATAAATATGAACTGATATTTCGGCTGGTCAAGCCAGCCTTCTTCAGAGTTGATTCTTAATTTTTGCAAATTCATGCAATGCTGGATACCATCTCAATCTTATTATTTGCTCCGTTCAAACAAAACACAGTTGTTTTATATGTTTAAACAGAAACACATCTATGAGATCATACAATTATGAAACTATGAACTTACAAGTAAATTCATAATAACGCAAAACATAAATATGTTACGTTATTTAAGAAGATATACGATGTATCTATAAAATATTCTTTTACTAAGAACTCCTTTCAACCAAATTCAGTGATAGAATTTCACGCACAATTTCCAGGGTAGTTTCTTTATAGACCTGCGTAATAAAACTAAATTGACTTTTTTACAGTCAACTCCCGGTCATATTTATCTATGAAAGTCTAAACTCTGAAAATCAATATGGCGGACAGATTCATAATCAGATTTCAAATCGTGTGGTCAGTGTCCACAGGGAGCCGATAGCAGCTGCTGCAAAACGTATTTGTTCTACTTATCATTACACTTTGAATATCAACGGCAGTAAAATACGATTATATTGGTGAACGTATGTTTATGAAGATATGAACTATAGAAACATGGAAAAATTACACGCAGAGGCAGAAATAATTTACAAAATAATGTAGTATGTCTTCATTGACATCAAAACATGCACAGAATATCACAGCATGGGTATCATAGTGTACTTAAAATATCATAGCATGCTTTCATAGGTATTAAAATATGTTCACAATAGTTGGCAATGTCTTCATAGGTATCAAAATTGAATGGTTTTTGAAGTTAACTTTCGTCAAGTTGAAAATTTGACCATTTGCTCGCTCCCTGTAGGAACTGATCTTCTCGACATTATATTGTTGTCTTCGTAAAATCTTCCTTTATTGTACCTTCCTTTCTATTTGATCGCACCCAATGTAGGTAATCAAGCTCACTTTCAGAACTTCTATCATCTTGAAATGAGAAGCATGGTTTTTGGTGTCTAATGTAATAGGCTAAGAATACGTAGCTGCTATAGTGAACTATTCATCCTAAAAGAGGTAGTTGTAAGAGAAAAAACTTGTATTATGGAGGAGGGTAATGATAGGGTGATACAAGATCACTTGTCATTTCTTAAGATGAGAATGAGCTACCAAACATCATCGATTATTTACTCATAAAAGCCAATCACTTTTGCGTCTGATGTTTCATTTATGTGCCTTTTCAAGCCTTCAAGATAACTTTCTGCCCGTAAATCAGTTTTCACATGCCTTCCAGTTCTTCAATTCCCCTAAACATTATACTTCTCCCAAAGTAAACTGCTTCTACGGAATCCTATTTTGAGACAAAGAAGAGGCAATGAGCGTACTTCCTTTATTAAATTTCCTTTATATTTGTAAGTTTTAATCTGGGAGTAAACTGTTGAGTTACAGTGGTGAAATTACTTCCTTAAGATTCGCTTCCTTGAGCCTCTTGTTGTAGAAGTGCCGATAAAGTAAGCCCACATTCTACTACCACTTAGGAGTTATTGCCGACCAATGCGGAATGCATGATTACGCCATACAACAGAGCCGAACTGTAAGTTCTGGCCGGAGAAATGACTTTTGTATAAATTTTAACATCATGCTGTTTACAATCTTTCACTTAATAAAAACTCCTTGTGTAAAGCAAGTGTGTCCTGTGCATAGTCTTTCTTCAAAACTGAACAGTTTAAGTCAGGCGGCGGCTACCTATTAAGATAACAAGGGTGCTCTTAAGCTGACAGATAAGACGCTGGCAAAGACTTCGTGCCTGTTTGTGCCGAAAATGGTCGGCAAGTCACGAATCTGGATTTCTGACAACTAGCTTCATATTATAATTAAGTATGATGCTTTGCAGTTACGCAAGACTATGACACACAGACTATAAGGCTTCCTAAAAAATAAGCTTGGGACATGTACGAAACTACTGTCCCATTCACATAGACGAAAATCAGTAAAATGGGACAAACAGCTAAAACTGGGTCAATGATACACACACAACTGATGGGGTGGACAGCGCTGTTGTGATTACCTCGTGCAGACTTATGATCATTTAAACGATTGCTAAACGTAATCAAAACGAGACAATACTTCTAGAAGCGAGGTTTTCCATCAGATTTTAACCTGGTCGTGCGAACAAGGGCTATAAAACGCAGCCACTTGGTCATAGGATCTTTCGTAAGATCTATCTCATGGTGTAAACGCCGCTATTTTGTCAGCTTAAGATTGAATGCTAGGGCCAAGCGGACAAATGCTGAGGTGTTGTTATGCAGTATAGGTACGGATACATACAGAAAATGGAAACACTTGTGGACAATGGTGTTGACGGGAAACCCTCCTTATTAAAGTTGATAGATAAAGAATGGAGATCATTTAAACCAGCTGTCCCTTACCTTTTATGCGCCACAAACCGGTTTCATCTAAAATAATATTTGACGGACTGGTCTTCATATGCTCCGGCCTACATTTGCTCGATAATCATTAGTGACGTAACCTAATAATAAATCATCCGCAGTGGTCTTATGTCAAATACAAACATCAACAGACACTAAACAACCTTTTTCTCATATATTGATAATCAACAAATCTCCGTAAATGAACATATTTTTTAGAACAAAAATCCTTTTTAACAATAAATAATTATACAGTTCGATTCAAGTGACAATACTGATCATTTCTATATAAAAAAGTAAACAATTCAATCAAATAAGGATGATAATAATTGAGAGTCCTGATCTTGTTTCTCTGCATCAAGCTGGTTTTATCTCGGGGTAATGGAAGGTAGTGACACACTACGTGTGTTTCGTAAGTCCAGTTCATTCCATAGTCTCGTTTTGGTTGCGGTCATGGCAGAAAGTCCTGCTTTACAAAGATGGGAGGTTAGAAATGAAAGGTGGATTTTCAATGCTTTTTGGACGACCTCAGGATATGCTGCCTTGATTTAATTCAGAACACTGGCACAGTTGTTTGTTTGAAACATACTATTAAGGCCACCGTCAATTGCAATGTCCAGCAGTTGGTCCTCTTCTAGCAGGGGAAGGCTTGATTCACGAGGTTTGTTAACAAATGGGTCGCTGATCGATTCTTTCGCAGTCCCTGCGTCTTTTGTGATCGGGAGGTAGCGCCCAAACTCTTTCAAAAGCAAAGACAGATCATCGTGCATTAGCTGGGAGAATGATTGATCAGGCTCAGTCTTTTCCAAAATCCCCGACAATGATTGAAACATGTCAAATGTCTCTCGGTTGACTCGCCGTCCCCATAATTATAGTTTGCTCTTGTATATAGCTACTTTTATCTGCCAACTGAAAGACAGTTCAGACAATTAAGTTCAGAAAGCAGGTTGAACATATCGCACAATAAAGCAAGTTTTGTGACCCATTCCTTGTCACCGAAGTGTGCTGGCAGTGGTTAATTTTATTTCTGAAACAAAACCATCTCCAGCCGCTCTCGTAATTCAAACACTCTTGCCAATGACCTGCCTTTAAATAGCCACGTTACTTCAGCGTGTAAAGAGAAAGAATTTGTACTCCGCGTCCATTTCCTCAAGAAGTTGCTCGAACAAAGGAGGAGCTAAGGGCATGCAGGTTGTTGTTGTTAATAATTTTTATGACACCATCCAACAGGCCGTGGAGTTCAGATGCAACCTCCTTTACCCAAAAACTACCTGGAATTCTAGTTCGAAATATTTCTAGGCACAATAAGTGATGCGAACTTTGAAACATTCACAGGATATGATCAACAGAGTAAGACAAATTTTTATGGAAGACAAGAAGATGGCATGTTCTGATGTAGTCTCCCTATTTAAGAACGTCTTTGTTAATAAAGCAATAATAGTTCTGTGGCATCAGTTCTTGAAAAGCACGTCAAACTCTCACCTAGAAAAAGATTACGTATTGGAACTTGCTGAGAGCTGCATCAGACATTCTTATCTTACATTTAACGGCAAAGGATACTATCAAAAACGGGAATGGCTACAGAGTCGTCACTAAATCCAATCTTAGGAAACATTTTAATCGAGTTTCTGCAGGCGAATCACCATAAAACGTTACTAGAAAATTCTGTTATTTGATTGAAGTTGACGATAAAATAATTGTCATATAACGGGGAACGCATCTTCGACAGCAAATTTTAGACGGCCTAAATAATGTAGAAAGTATTTCAGGTAGGAGCGAGTAAGCCCAAGGACGGCTTAAGCCCACGATTAGGGGAACGTAAGCCCACAGTGGGAGGCTTGAGTTATTTTTAGGGACAGCTATATCACCCCACAAAAATTCTCCGTATAGAGATAAAGTGCAGGGTGTGTTGTCTTTAGGAGCATTATTATGCTAACGTCAAGGTGGTCCATGTTTGCAAGATGGCAAATCATGAATGGCTTTCCCGGCGCCTGATCAAGCATCCGCTCGACATGGATGACGCATGACTAAACATGCCAGCTCCGCTATTTGACATGACAGCATCTACCTCTGTGCAGATGAGAACGTTACCATTGAAGATGTGATTATACTCGCGTGATAAACCCATATCCAGGTTCTTACCATTGCAAGAAGTGGTGCTTCGTACTCATAGTAAGATCAACAGTTTCTCTGGTAGCTGTAGTTTCGAAAACGATCCTCATCGTCATCATCATTGTACTTTCGGCTGCTCAGCATCCATGGTACACCCCATTGCTTCATCCCAAGCCTTCTTGTCTTCATAAATTTGAACCGGTCTGCTTAGGTTTGTCAAGTTGTCTGCAACAAATACAATGTTTGGATGCAGTGTGATATCATTTAGCACTGTATTGAGTTCCATTCTTTTTTCCTTGCCTGGAAAGAGTTCCCCAGGTTTTATAAAAGCGCCAAGTGTTTGCTTGGCAGAAGATTCTGATGATAGAGAAAATGATCATACCATGACATTCGATGTTGCATGTACCAGAGCGGCCAGGCGTTGCTTCGAGAAGGAAGTAACCTGAAATGGGACGACAGGAGTATCCTCGCCTATCTACAGTTGAAATACCATCGGAGCAAGGCAAAACACACGATACATAACAAAAGAAGTAATTGGACTAAACATTTTATTTTCCAACATTGGGTTGACAAAATATTATGGTCCGAACCATGTTATGTGCGATCATTGTGTGCCTTATATGCTACGCTATAAATGAAATGTTAAGAGTTTTAGTCTCTGTTAGAGTTGTATTCGAAATGTGCTCGAAAACCTCATAAACAGTGTAAAACTTGGTCCGAAAAGCTATTATCTGTAATTTTAGCGTCCCAATTTTTCGGTAGTTAATTTTCTTCAGAACGAAAAATGGTCTGTAACGATGTATTCAAATCTTTCAAATAAGGCGACCAACCGTTGTAATCAGGACTGGTAGCCATCTTGATATGCTACCATCTTGTAACAACCTCGGTTATCAACACTGACTCTCTTGCGATCTAGAGTTGAAGAGATTAGATATACAGAACCTACCTTGGTTCATTCTGCATCTTGTCTCCGCGCCAAACGCATACACTAGAAATTAACACTAGCTTTGTCGTCTTGTCATGCAATCGGAGATTATGTTTTAAAATCTCAGATGCGATGTAATGGCGCTCAAGAGAAGCTTTGGAAACTCACAAGCGGAAATCATTTTATCACAAGCCAATTGGTTGAATGAGTTTTAATGACTAAGTGTAGACATCGACGTTACAAGATATCGATAATGACATTGGGTGGGGCCACGGGGAATCGAACCCACAGTTTCCGTAAATGCGCAACGACAACGCTTTTCCACTAAGCGAAGGCCCCTGGTGGAACCACGGGGAATGGAAACCACGGTGCTGCGCAACTGACGATACTTTACTACTAAGTTACAGTTCCTTTACAAACGAGGGAGAGAAACGTGGAATGTCTATTGTTTCTAGGTTGCGTCACCGCAAGTTTACTCCGTTCTCATGATCTTTCTTATTATGGACTACGGTGAAGAGGTATGCGGAGGGAAACTGATGACTTCACAAGCCAAACGTTTAGCAAATAGTACAATTTGACTCCAGATATCTAACGGCGACCCTGCAATAGACTGTTTCCCAAAAGACTACCAGACTTGCAGTATACATAGTGTATAAACTAGAAGCGCTCGAGTTTCAAAAATCTACGGTTAATTTTCTTTGGACCCTTACGTTAGGAACCAGCATCAAATAGTAAGGTTTTGTTACAAGATTTAAAACTTTGAAAGCTGATATATTGGTGTTGGGAAATGTCATCACTCTCAACTTCGGCTATTAGCATTCTTACTGATAGGGTACGTGGTTGATTATTTGGAAGCAAAGGCAAAGGTTGGCTCGTGTTCCATTAAGTGCAAATCAAATTGTTAAACTCCCGTAAAATATCGGATAAGCAATCAAATGATATTATTGAAATTGTTTGCTTTTACTAACATAGCTTCCGGGAAATCTTTTGGATCAAATGCCTATTCTTTCGGTAAAAATTATAGGAGGCAATCAACCACGCCCCAAGTGTCTGCCATTGCACGGAGATTCGACATCAAGCAATCAATTTGTCCCAGTCCTTACTCTATGAGCTTTGCGCGCGGCCTGTTGCTAATATGCGATACATTGATGGCACCACCATTGAAGTGGATGGAACGGAAACCCGTCAGAGGTTGTGGGGCCACAGATCGGTGAGGCAGCTCTAGAAGGCAGGAAAGCCGAACACTACAACAAATCAGGCAATAGTCGTTGGAGAAACGGACGCCCATTTGCTCCACACAGAACAACCTGCGTACTGCCTGAAAACATTTAAGTTCCTGCTTCATCTAAGACCTGACATTGTCAAATCCTTTCTTCTCAAAACCACCATAACCTTCAACGGTCCATAATGATGAGCAAGGTCGAGCCAGGCGACAGTCCTTCCATGGCCAAGAAGAAGAGACCCTGGTCTGTATATTTCGTAAAGCGGGATGTCCCTGTACACCAGTGCATAGTCACAAGTTAGGTTACGGTACACCGCTTATAATATCGTGTCACTTAAACAATACATTGAGAAAGATTAGTTGATGTATAGTCCACGTTAGGTATTTTGTCCTTCCGTCAAAAAAACCCTCCTGCATCAATACCCATAGCGAGGGAACGAATGTTGGAACGAAAATTACAATATCTGTAAAGAAATCTGCTGATAATTTAAAGATCAACAGGTGTGAAGTATCAGGAGGTAGTGGGGTAGTATACGAGCCCAAATTATGTAAATCTAAATGGCCCTACCTCGGCACTCAAAGTATAGACAATTTATCTTTTCGTGAGAAAATCGACAAAACGTTTAAAAATGTATCATATATTAAAAATTTTGCTATTCAGTACTGGTACATTTGATATCAATCAACGACGAGTGAGATCTAGCAAATATCACAATAGAATATTATGGTGTCATGGTCATTTCCATAAGCAGCATTAGTTTTATACGTGTAGCATTGCCTGGAAGCCCTCCTTCTTAACTTTCCTGAAACTTCCATTCTTATAAATTACGTGTAATACAGTAGTGCACACAGTAGAGCACAGTAGTGGCATAGTGGTAGAGTGTCAGACTCGCACTCCGAGGGTCGTGAGTTCCAGCCGACCCTGAGCTTGCCTGCCACGATCCCGGAGGTACTGTGCTCTGTCATCTGCTCTCGTGAAGTAGGAAAGTATGTTTCGAAAAATAGGACTGAGGGGGGACTACATGCATGAATAACAAGAATAGCAAGTATAAAATAGCATGAAAAGTAAGCATAAAAAGTAAGCATGAATAGATTGTCATCCGGAAAGGACAAGTAGCCCGTTCATAGCAGTGGCTTCGGCCTTGATCAGGGTGAGTACAATAAAAAGAGAAAGAAAAAAAATCTGAAAAAAAACCCCTATGGTCCGTTGATAACTATTACAAACTAGCCAGCTAATGCAAGGGCCAGACACATAGTTCATCTATTGTTTAAAAGTTAGCCTCGAATCCAGTAAAGGATTATACCAAAGCCTCGCTGTCCTTAAGGTGCAACTGAATCTACGAGTCTATTTCAACTAAAACTTGATCGCTTCTGAAAGAGGAAGGAGCGGTCACGACCTCAAATACCACGAAAGACCACAAATTCCAAAGACAGCCATACTATCTTGCAAATGGCAATCACGGAAACTGTTCATTCGCAGACAAATAACATTCGGACAATACTTCTTATTCATGTAACAAAACAACGAGTTTGCTGCTACAAAATTCATGGGCACCGACAGGAATTCCTGTTGGTTTATGGAGGAAAGTCAATACATACCAAGAATCATACGTTCTTGACCAATGGGCTTGTACCCAATGTTTCTGAAGGGGGTTAGCCAACTTGTTTTCTTCTGAGCGAAATCTATTGTCCAATGTTGGTTCTGGTTTACTCCCTGCCACAAGCCGGTTCTTCTTGTAAGGAGTTGGTGTGAGGGGCGTGGGAGGGGGCCGTTTACTATTGTTTTCCCCAGTCCCCTATGATCACCCTACCAGCCTCTGGATTGGAAGTTTAGTCCTGCGTCCTGCTATTTTGATACTCAGAACCGTTTCGTTAATTTTGCCCGGATCCTGGAGTTAGGATCCAGCATCAAACTGCAAGGTTTTGTCAGGGAGATTTGAAACTTTGAAAGTTAATACCTCGGTGTTGATAAAACTCACTACATTCTTTGTGTTCATAAAGCATCAAAACTTCAGATTGATATTTTGTGCAAATGTCGCGATATGCTCCTCCACAGATAGAAACTTATCAAATCCTTGTTATCAAAAACTAGTTTATAATCTTATGAAACCTTCAAAATTTGCAGCATTTTATTAAAACCTTTAGTAGATTTAGACAACCACTACTCGTACTTGGAGACAGTCTTGAAACGAACGCTATAATTTGTGTGCGGCCGCTTGATGCTTTGGTTTCCGCCGATTTAGAGGTAAAAAGTCTTCTTCCAGAAAAAAAATTGTTTATGGCATCAACATCAAAGTACTTTATTCATCTAAAGCATAAATTGATGCGAGGTACAAAGTTTCTTGGAACCATTGAACAGGCTTTGAAGTATTTTGTCGGAATAGGACAGGATCTAGTTCTTATTCTAGCATGGAGATCAAGGACGAAGAACAGTACTACTCGTTTCTAATGTCTTGTTTTAATTTATCTTCCTTTTCTCAGTTTGTTTACACCCTGTTATGAGTATAAAAGCTGTGCATTATAAACCCAATAATTATCAAAATTTCCATACAGCCGAAGCCTCGACCGCACCTGCGGCGGGGCCGCAACACAGCCTAAGCTACCGAGGGCCCTGCTCAGCAAGCTAGTCTTACAGCCGAGATATTTAAACATCACGGGTCATACTTACTTATCTAAAAGAGATCAACGCAATTAAGGGAGTTAATAAGGATACTTACAGTCATAGATTATCGCTATTTATTGCCCTCGGGGGAACAAGGGACCAATTAAGACTAAAAAGGTGGCAGGTTCACCTCTCAGAAACTGAGGATTCAAACATTCATACATCACGAAAGAGCGTTGACTTGTGGGACATGAAGTCTAGATCCATTCCTCTTCATCAGCATTTTTATGTACTGTGAGTTCAATGTGTGAGGAAAAACTTACTCGTGAGCATTTTAGATTACCCCTGCAGTAACGTTTTGGAATACTTCTTATCTGGCTACGATAAATCCGTCATGGAGGGACTAGATTACTTATTTTTATCCTATTACGTTTCTGAAAGTACGAGATTCATTTGTTGATTTAAACTACACAAAATGTTGAGGCTTGGTCAATTTCTGAACTGCATTCCTAAAGTTCGAGGAAGGAAGAAGGTTATCAAACCAGATACTTACGAGGAAATACGGGAAACAAACAAAGCGGATTCACTCAAAGTTTTGATTGTCGAGGAAATTTTCACCTCCGCCTTTCAAGTAAAAATTGCTATAACATACGTTTTACATGACCCTATAAATAACATTATCATGATTTGTGTTGTGATGATACAAGCTCACGACTTTTTTCGAGTTCTGCAGCTAAACTTTGCTCATAATCTGAGACACTAATATTCGAATACTCTGATCCACCAGAAGATGATTTTCGCGATGGTACTGGCAGAAAAGATTCCTGGGGGTTATAAGTTTCATAATAGGGTTCCGATTCCCCGTTAGGCTTCACTGGTGACTGCACCTCTTTGTTAGGTTCTACGTCTTGTGCTGGCTGAACCTCCGAAGGAGCCTGCTCCTCTTTAAAGGGGGTGCTAGTGGATACAGGGCGATCCGGTGAAGTTACGGATGGCAGCTCGGGTAACTCCCGCTTGGGGCCTTCGTCCTGATTGTCATCAAGCTTCTTAACGGTAGCACTACTGTCGGGGCGATCTATATCTTCGATTGTGTCATATATATCATCCGCTTTCGGACTAATCTGCACGGGTTTTTCGTATATTGGAGCATCTTGCGGAGTGTCATAAACAAGTGGCTCATCCTCGGGCGTATCGTATGTCCTATCGCCAGACCTTTTCTCCGGCTCGTCGTAGATTCCACTTTCATCTGGGACCTCTATTTTTCCAAACACAACATCTCCGCTTGCTGGTGGTGCTTCCTTTTGCATTCCCGCAGGAGGAGGATATGACGTTGATGTCTCTATGACGTCATAATCTTGAGCGAATGGGTCATCTGATTGCTTGAAGTAAAGCGGATTTGATTCCTCTGGTATATCTTGTTCCAGGGGTTCGTAACCCCCGCTTTTCTTCTTTTTCCATAACAAATTAACGATTCTGCTGCATTCTGCATCTGTCATGGCATCCAAAGATGCGATGATGGTCGTATAAACGATTGCCAATTCCACTATCAAAAATAAAGTGAGCGAGAGAACAAAGACCGTTTCACTCCAATGCGTAATTGAAGGCAGCCATTTTTCGTTTCCTACTGTCAGGACGGAGTCGTATGTCGTGAAAATACCGTACAAATAGGAACGTCCAGAAAAGACACCTCCTACAGCAAAAATTAATATGGACACAACAAGAATTACATTGCACATGACCATTACCGTAGCCTTGGGATATGGATTTTTCTGAGGATTTCCAAACTCGTCCTTAAACCACGTGATCTGATCAGCAGCGTATCGCATGGTCTCTACCATTGGCAATGATATACGGTGAAGCATTGAAACATACAATACTATTCCAGTGATAATCGATGCAAGGTAAAACGATTTGCCACCCACAGTCGTCACCGTCATGCCACTGTTACCTAAACGCAAGACAGAAGGTAAAGCATGGTAAGGAATGGAGGAAGGGCATACTTAGTCCGTTAGTAGTGGGACAAAGCGTGAGCGAGTAGGTACGCCAGTGGTAAGCGAGTCAATGCACGAGTGCATAAGTGTAGGTCAGTGAGTGCGTTAGTGTGTGTCAGTGTGTGTGAGCGCGCACGCGTGTGTAAGTGTGTCTGTGAGTAAGTAAATGGTTAAGTGGTTAAGTGAATGAGTGTGTCAATGAATGAGTTCGGAAGTGTCAGTCAGTAAGTCCGTTGGTGTGTGTCGGTGACTGAGTGTTGGTGAATGAGTGTGAGAGTTTGTGCGTGTGTGTGTGTATGGGCGCGCCCGGCCGCGCGCATGTTTAAGTGTATCAGTGAGTATGTGTGTGAGCAAGTGCGTAAGTACGTCAAAAGGTGAATGAATGAATGAATAATTCAGTGAGAGAGTGAATGAGTGAATCAATCAGCCACTAAGTAGATGATTTGGTCTGTGACCAAGCAAAGGAAGTCCGCGCATGAATGACTGAATGCAGTCAGCAAGTCTACGACTAAGTGGTTGAGTGACTTTGCATACAGTAGCCACGATGTAACCAAGTTGTTGCATGCTAAACATGATAATCACAACTTCATGAAACAAATTTTAAAATATTAAGAAGCAAATAACACTAACTGTTTTAAGCACTGATGCCATCTGCTGGGGGATAAAGACTGATCAAGAATGGCCTAAGTAGTCGACATACAGACGTTTAGCAACGACTTTATGCAGCAGCAGTATTCATCTAAAACTTTTTATCACTTGCGTATTAAATTACTCCAATAATGGCAAACTCTCAGTGTCTACCTATGTATCATAAATTACGTCAGACTAAAAGATTTGAACCATTCGCACACTTGCTGTATCCCTATTTTCATTCGACATACAAGTGCAAATACCTACTGCAAGAGACCTTTCTGCTCCCAGCTTTTACTTGCTTTTGTAAAGTGAGGCAATTTCCACTGTCTTCAACTTCAAGACAGTTCAATGCAGAGGGAAAGTGATGACGTCACAAATCTAAGTTTTAGAAATAGTACAATCTGACTCCAACTATCGAAAACCAAGCTTGGAATAAGCTGTTTCCCAAAATACCAGACCTGTAGTGTATATAGTGTTTAAACTAGAGGCGTTTGAATCTCGAAATCTCTCGTCAAAACTCTGTTGATATTCCTTGGTTCCCTAAGTGAGGAAACAGCATGAAACAGTAGGGTTTTGTTAGAGAGATTCAAAACTTTAAAGCCTGATATCTCGGAGTTGGGAAAGGGCATCACTCTCAATTTTGGCCATTGA
>JAAAKL020004671.1:0-20568 GCA_010016065.2 Carybdea cf. marsupialis auct. non (Linnaeus, 1758) | reverse complement strand
AAAAAAAACAAAAAACAAAAAAAAAAAAAAAAAAAAAAAAAAAAAAAAAAAAAAAAAAAAAAGAAAAAAAAAGGTGAATGAAAAAAAAAAAAAAAAGTGTTTATGGAGGGGGGGGGGGGGGGGGGGGTATTGAATGGATGAGGTTGATCTTTATTATATAGAGGGATGTTTATTGTCAAGTGTCTATTCTCTCCCCCCTCTTCACCAGTAATACTGTAGTAGTATTTCCTTTGTTTGTTTAATTTAAGTAGACCCTAAATAGATCCTCACACAGGGTACTAGCTTTCAACTTTTCTCAGATGTAATACGTCTCTAGGGGCTTATAAAATACTGCAAATATTTCCTATTAACTTTTTAACTCCAATAGCTTGCAACTGGAGGTCCCAATGACCTCGTCTATGAAATACATCAAGGAAATAGATGTTTAGCTACATATATATCATACTAACTTATTTTGAGATAACAAAATAATATATCTACATAGATCATTGTTGGCCTGATTAACAAAGGCAAGTTCAGACATATTTCACATCTGTAGTGTGGCCGTGGGTATTCATTCTGTATGGTGAAGGTGGATAAAAATATGCACCAAGACAATTTTGTTGAATTAGCACTTGATGAAAAATCATGAGATGCCCACTAGTCATAAAATTTAAGCCCAATGCATCTTTGGTTAAGATTTGAACAAGATTATCACTATGAAAAAATAAGAGTTTCTCTCAGTTTTATTTATGATTTTGTGAACGTATATTTTATCAGCCAAAGCCACTGAAAAATATGTGCTTCACTTTGAGAAAGTCTTGCTTGTCAAAAGTTGTATTGGTTGATGTGACAGTGGTTTATTTCATTCATATAGAGGGTGTTGGCTGTTCAAGTACTACTTAAATCTTCACTTTCATTTCAACCAATCCATGAAGTTTATTAACCCCCATCAACTTGACCGCGATTCACCCCGTGTCCTTACCAGATAGAAAGGGAACTGTTACATTTGCATTGGAATCATAATAAACAGTTCAGATATATATAAAGCCAATTGCTATGAATAAAAAGAAAGTAAAATATATTTCATTTCATTAAGACAAAAGTTTTGTTGATTTCAGAGGGGATACAAAACTGCAGTACTCAGTATCTATTTTATTCCAGTTGGATATATTGTATTCAAAAATGCTGAATGTAGGAAACTTTTTGGCCTTTTGTTCCAAATGACAGAATGCAGTCAGCTTACAGTAGTCATTAAAAACTCACATCTTTCATAAACATTGAGTCCTTACTACTGTAACAGTGGATTCTGCCATTCAAATCACTGGCAAGCTGACGTTTTCACAGATAAAGCAGCATCCATGTCAAATGTGTCCTGAGGGTAGAAAGTTGGTAAATGGGCTACTTATTAGCAATTCATTCATCTTTGTTTGTCTACAGGGCCTCCTGGTACTTGAACTGTGGCATTGTTCACAATTTGGATGACATTACGTGTAGCAAAATTTTGGTGGGAATCCTACAAGAGTGGGTGTACATATCAAAAAACCCTGAAAGTCATGCTATTAAGTTATATATAAACATGTCCCGAAACTTTTGTTTTGCTTTGGAAAACACACCTGTTTACAGAATGCCACCAAAGTTTGATAGGAGAACGTACAGGGTGACATGAGACTTTTTGAGTTAAACACATGGTTATTACCGAATTTGTCGTTGCTTTACAATCTTAGCTATGTCTCTGCAAACAGTGTGTGTTTAAACAGTTCTTAGGTGAAGTGCATGAGTTTCTATTTTTTTACCTACTTATCAATGGTTGATGATTTTAGCCACCTTTGCTGTACCGTAAAACTACTAACTTTGATCCTTATCAAAGAAGAGTCTCGAGCAGTAACGAGACCTTAATGATGTAGTAGTTATTTGGACCATTTGATTGTTCTTCAAGAGTGGTAGTTGATCCAGTGCTCAACTAGATTTTCTTGTGAAGATCTGAAGTTCTTCTCATGGAAATGCATATATGTAAATTATATGTATATTTTTATATGTATATTTTATATGTATATTCTTGCTCAATTTGTAATCTGTACCATTTTTTTCCCACAAATACCAATATTTGAGTTTGTTTGCCCTTGACCAGAACTTTTAGGGGACACTACAAGAGTGTTTACTGGTAGTGCAGATAACACTGGTAAATTATGGGACACAGAAACTGGGAAGGAACTATATTCTGTTGATACAAACTCTGCAGTTAGAACGTGTGCATTTTCATACAGTGGACGGGAACTTTTGATGACAACTGATAAATCTATGGGTCGATCATGTGAATTATACCTCTACGATGTTAACCATGGATTAGGTAAGGAAGACATAAAACACCTTGCATGTTGCTACTTAATGATAAAATTTGAATGAGATTTTACTTCTTTCATTAATTCTGCAATTATTCAGCGTTTCATGCTATTGCAATCTTCAAGTAAATTTAAAGTTGGATATTGACATACAAGTGCTCAACTGTTCGATCAGCTGAGCAATTTAGTCAGTGTATTAGAGTGAAAGTGGCTGAGTAGACCAGAGTCACTTGTACCCTTCATGTGTTCTTCAAGATTTATTCAGGATGACGCATATGACAAGGCTGGGCAATCAAATAGCAGGTACGATAGATCTGACATGCTTCCTCAGTTCCTACCTCCCTAACCTTTACATGGAGTAGGTGGGTCGTGACTATACTAAATAGCAATGGTAAAAGCTTTACAATACTTGAATTGAACCCTGGCAGGTGGTTTTCAAAGTAAGCTTTTAGACCTGTATTTATGATGTGCCTTACCATACAATAACAATGTAATATATATACATATTAAGTCTAGTGCATTCACTTCAAGACCATTGCAGACTGCTTATTCAATAGGATACTTTGTCAGGCTCATAAGACAAGCTCTAGGTTTTTTCAAATAATCCTTAGCCACCTTTTGACTGTGCTTCTTTTGTTCAGCCAGATCAGGTGTAAAACAGTACACAGGGATAATGGCAGGGGTACTTCTCTTTTGCAAGCCCTTAAAGTGATGCCACTTTATCACCTAGCTCGTGGATACAAGAATTACCACCATTTCTTGCCTATTGATAAGTGTGATGCCACCACATGACATCAACACATGAGAACATTCTTATTTCTTTTTAGGCACATCGTAGATTGCTATTCCAGATTATTTTCTCATTTGTTGGAAGGCTTATTTAAAATTGAAAGAAAAAACTAACAAGAAGCCGCAGTTTTCAGGATGTTGGGAAATTACATAGATCATTGTAACATATATCGCAACTTGGCAGATTATCAGTTTGTCAGAATTTTGCTAAAACTGTTTGCAACATATGGTGAAGGCAGGTGAAAAATACGCACTCGTAGAAATTGCCTTGAAACTGTTTGAACAGAACACTCACAAAGATGACTTTCCACTTTGTAAAACCAAACATAAACTATTGGATTGTATACTATTACAATTTCTGTGATAAACAAGTGTTTAACTCAAGACGTCTTTGATGTGGTGCAAGTTCTCATGCTGGACTTTGGTGGCATTCCATAAACAGATATAATTTTCAAATGCAAAACTATTGCTTCAGAACATTTTTTCATTTTTCTATGATTTAAATGCATGTTTTCGATCGTGACATCTTAAGTATTCCCAGTCTTGTAGATTTCTCGAGAAAACCACAATAAAAAGTGGTTCTGGGTATTTTCTAAATGGCAAAATTCATAGAAACTGTGCATCACCGATCAGCAGGTAAAAATACTCACTCATTGAAATAGCCTGAAAACTGTTTAAAACCATTGCCTTAAAACTGTGTGAAACCAATACTTGTCTCAAAGATGACTCTCAACTCTGTAAAAGCCAAGTCTTGTTCATTCATTCATTCATTCATTCATTCATTCATTCATTCATTCATTCATTCATTTATTCATCCAGGCCTACTTGTATATTGATTGTGTAAGGAAATCTTTCGAGTACATATAGAATACCAATAAAGAATTGCAAAACTTAGCAAGCAATTCTTCTTGCTAGGGTCTTAGTATAGACCAAATGTTGTGTTTACTGGGTTGATGGTGGCAATAATGTTGACTATGAAGGAAGGAAACAAAGGCAAATTCTCCTCATTTGTTTCCTTGGGGAAAGAAGGCATTATTGGTCACACCAGAGAAGAATCAAATGATTAAATGTGCATGGTAAAAGTGCACCATAGCATTTATCTGCTTGATTGTGATGCCAGGAAAGAAAAATTACAATCTCAGTGGTTGAACACAGGATTTTTGAATGCACTTTATCAACCTACCAAGGCAATTTCATTGTGTTCAAGCAATTAAATGGGGTGTTTGTAATGTGTCTTTGCCATGCATATAATGTGTATGGAATTCTCGCCAAAGCAGATTCATAGTGCCATACAAAGAGTGTAAGAGAAGATGGAAACACAGATCTAACTTTTATGTACAAAGTTGTTTAGTATAGATTTCAATCACGTTATAAAATATTGTAAGCTGCAGGGCATTATCTAGCAAAGCAATGGCTTTGTGCTTGTTGTATCACCCCACAACTATACATGATTGCCATTGAGAATGACCATACTGAGTGTGCCTGTTCACTAGTCTTTTGGGTTCACTAGTCAAGTGTCCGCCATCCCACACGTTTGTAGATGATAAAAAGCAATCTATTGAATTTCAGTCATGTTAATGAATTATTGGGGATTGCACATTTTTTTGTCTATTGTTCATACAAGTGAAGGTGGATGAGCAAAACATTTCACTTTTATCAATAACTTGTAGGCAAGGCCTGGTAGCTGGAGCACCTTTATCAGGACCAAGCTAAGTCAACTTGTAATGCATGCTCCCCCTCCCCTCGGTATCAAGATGGTCAATGTCGGAAAAATACAAGTCTTAGTTCATTAGAGTTGACATTTAATGAGATAGTCTGTAGGTCATGAGGCAGGAAGAGCTCTGAAACTTCATTTCTTGCTCCCTGCCAAAAGCAGGAACCTGTTATTTACACCTTTTCTTGCTACCTCATGGTGTTGCATATAAAAGCTTGTAGGGAACAGGGCAATTGAATGACTTCTGGCTCTTTGGGGGATAGGCATGCACATTGTTTGGTCTACCTATTTCTTGCTCCTTTAGCACAGAGGAATGATACTGATAAGAGATTTACTCTCCATCTCTGCATATTAAGTTACTAACCTAAATCTACATCAGATTTTGTTCTCACTGTGGAAAAAAATGTGGACTAAGAACAGGCAAAGGACTTGCATTTTACCAAGTGACTGGTTCTAGGAAAGTTGGAAATAGTGTAAAAGTTGCAAGAAGTTACCTTTGTCTAAAAGTTGCAAAATATAATGGTGTCTATGTACAGACAAGTCTTTATGCTGAAACACCTGTTTCCTACTTTCCATAGCAATGCGAGCTCAGAGTATTCAGGATATGTCAAGTCAATGTGGTTGATTGTATAGTGATTTGCCCAGTGTTCAAAATGGATACATGTCCGCTAAAAGATTTACTACTGCTATCTGAACTATCTGAACTGAACTAGAACTATCTGATTGGCCAATGACAATATTAAGTTGCCATTCTTTCTGTCTACTGTTAGGTAATTGATTAGGAGTACAATATGCATTTACTTAAGTAGCTGTATAAGATATCTATGTGACTATTTACAGAAGAGTTTGCTGTTTTAATGGAATGATCTAACTGGAAAGAAAAGGGTAGAATATTTCAATTTGGAGTACAGAACATAACACTTAAGATGATGTACTTAAGTGAGGATAGAAGGAGTAATTTTTAAAAATTTATTTATTTATTTTTATTTGTTTCTTTTCTTGGAGGGGAGTGTCAAATATAAGCAGGCTATATAAGACTTGTTTTTTAAAAAATGTAGGAAGGAAAGAGGTATATGAGATGGGATAATTTTAAACATGTAGCTGTAGGTGTTAGATTAAAATGATGTTAAAATTTAAAATCCTTGAGTACTACAAGGGTATTTAAGCACAGTTGACCTTATGGTTGATGGTAAATGTGGTTTTGGTTATTTGCAGGACTAGTATGTCACTTTGATTGGTGTTTATACTGGTTTAAACGTTGTCATCAGATTGTGGTCATGTGATTTCAGGTATCCTATAATTGATATGTATTTGTGATGTGATTTGAACAGATAGTTGGGGTGTTTGCAGTGTACCAATTTTATGTGTTAGGGTTACATGGAACATCTCATGGTTGTTTTTGTTTTTCTGTTGTAGAGATGCTATCTTTCACACTTTTTACTTCAGGTTTCAAGCTTTTCTTTAATAAAAGGTGTGAGTTTGTACCAGAACTTCATTAATGAGGTGAACCACATCATTATTGAATAATTATGGTTGATGATCATCAGTTTATGGGTTGCAATTTCTTGGTGCAGGGTATTCCCATCAGAACAGAAGTTTGCAGTTAGTTGGTTTTGGCCATAGCTCATTTTTGCTGATCTGGTTCTGTGTCTTGGAACTCCATAATTACCCACTGTGTGATGGTTTCTTGTCGACTTTTGTATGATCTGTAGTGTTTTCATCAGAACAGCATCTGCTTCTCAACAACATTGATTTCAGGAACACTTTTTACACTAGTCACGGAGAAACTCTTATTAATGTTGTACAGGTTTAGGCTGGCCTACACTTGTGGAAGCCTTCCTTGAGTCACTGCATTGCCAGTGTAGGCGCTCAGTCAAAACTTTTTACAATTTTCGCTCAGTACAAGGCAGGGTTGCTACTTCAAGGTATTGAGTTACTCTGAAATAATGTGGAATGAACAGTAAACAGAAAAATAGGTGTAACTACAGAAAAGAAATAAAGATTCCAAGAAGTTGGCAGTTCACCTAAGGTGTAAAAGTGTCATGAAGTGATTGTAGGAATTTGCGCTATCTGTCGTGGATGTCAAGTATGTATCCTGTAACCTCTTCAGCCTCTCCTTGTGATTGACATTTCTATGGAAACACTCTGGATAACCCTCTTAAATGGAGTCAGCAACACATTACCCAGTTTGCCTTTGATATCACAGTTCAAAGTCTCACAAGCTAAGAACTACAGAAGTCAACTGAGTTCCTTAACAGTAGTGATGGGTATGGGAAGTGGGCTTCTCGTAAGCTATATGAAAGAAGAGTCAACAGATTAGCAATGACACCAAAGCATATATACATGCATGTATCTGGTAAGCTCAGAACAGGCATTTGGAGATGATGTCATAGAATGTGGTGCATTGCCATTGCAGTAAAGACCAGTCACATGGGAGAGCACTGCATGATGTCTTCTGTACACGTTGGATCGTTGAATGCATTGCACATATTGAAGGGACAGCATCACTAAAGAGATGGTCATTCAGCTATGTTGGCTAAAAAATTTCTGCCAGGCAATGGCAAAAGAGGCGCTGATGTACTGAACACATGTTATAGGTACTAGAGCAAATCTTGTCCTACACCTGAATGACATGGATTCTAAAAGATGACAGAACAGTTTGCGCAGTTTGTGTATTGACTGTTTACAAGAGATTTTTTTATGAACTGTTGTGGTTAAGTGGTATATAGGAGACCCCAACCAACAGTACACTTTGTAGAGATATGATCTTTCAGTGCATCTTTTGGATCAATTTTTTGCATGTGACATTTTCTTAATTAAGCATTGTCATTGATCAAACTGTTTTAAAACCATCAATGATATGTTGGTTGTGTTTAGTGTAAACTCAAGAATTTATTATTAACGTCAAGTTTCTGTATACACAGCAGATGCACACAGTCTTTGTCGGAGACAGTTTTAATTGTATTTGTACTGATTTGCTTCTGGACTGGAAACCTTGGTGTTTGTTAAGAGAGGTTGTTTATTTCTTCTGCATTGTTAGAAAATCCTAATTCAAATTTCACCTAGTTTATTGTTATTTGTCTGTTCTGGAATTAGTTTTGTAAAACAAGAAAGCCACTATTTGTAAAAAGAAAAGTTTGTTGTCTATCAGGTCTTTCTGTTTAATTCTCATTGTCCAAGTGAAAGGTTATGGGTTTAAAAAAACCTGCAGACTCCCAAGTTCTAGTTGAAAGCAGAAGACAGATTGTGGTTTTAAAGTGTTGCCTTTCCTCTAACTAATATATTCAAATGATTGTGCTCAGGGGAATATTAAGGGAAAAGTAACTACAATATTGTTATAATAATGTCACCTCTGATAAACACTCTGATTTCTCATTTTTAAACAGGTACCGGAACACCATACTTGACAATACCCATAGAAGGCTCGAAGGTTACCTCTGCAGTTTGGGGACCAGTAGATGATTATATCATTACTGGACATGAAAATGGAAATATATTTAAATGGGATGCAAAGGTGAGTAGTTCGTTTTGTAACATTTCATTTTACTTCTTTCCTTTGATTTGTGTTGAAACACATCGTATTTGTTTAGTCATGAATGTGATGAGCGAGGGTAACAGTATTTGTTGTTGTAAAGTGCCCGTTCAGGCCCACATTTAACTGTAACAGAATCAACGCATAGAGTTTAAGTATTGGAGTCATCCAGTACTCAACTGCTCTTTATGTACCCTTCCTTAAAACAAGCACTAAAATTGGAGATATCCAAGCTGAAACTCCAGCTCTATATAAAAGACGACCCTGTTTAGTAACGCCTAGATTTGGGTTCATGGTTACTCAGTGCCAAATCAATGAATAAAAATGCTGCTTAGCAACCGCTATCATCAGATTTTGATGATATTGAGAAAAGCCATCTCCTCAAATCTTAGGATGACATCATCCCCTCTTTGAAAAATATCGCACTTCATAATTTTGTCATTTTTTAGGCAAAGACAAGCATTAGTGGCCATTTTAGATTTTGGCATAAAATTTGAACTGACACTTTTGTCTCAATTTTGCACCTAATAGTTCAATCATGGTGAAAATTTGGAACTAGCCATAATAGCTAAGAAATTGTATTAATTGTCTGTTTTGAGTTGACATTGATTGCCGCAATTGGAATGCTTTTTTTCTCTTGAATGTAATATGGTGACCACTAGGAGCAAATAGGTTCTTTAGAATTGCAAGACGCACACGTAAGCTGGTCAGAACGGCAACTACCATTGAGTTACCAATTACACAGTAGTGGCATAGTGGTAGAGTGTCATACTTGTTGCCCGAGGGTTGTGAGTTCGAACCGACCCTGAACTTGCCAGCCACGATCCATTAGGTACTGTGTTCTGTCATCTGCTCTCGTGAAGTGGGAAACTACGTTTCGAGAGATAGGACAGAGAGGGGATTGCAAGCATTAATAGCACGCACGAATAGCATAAATAACATGAATAGCAAGCATGCCATCCGAAGGGTAAAAGTAACCCTGTTCCTAGTAGTGGCTTTGGCCTTGAATAGGGTGAAATAATTGGGGTTTTTTTAATCGCGTAAAGTACTACTGCCTTGAATAGAAATAACTGAAGGATATGCGAGATACGATAGCTTATAGTATATATCAATTTTTAAACATTTTATGTTCTTTGTTGTTGTTGAATATATATAATCAGGAAACTTCTCTTATAAAGGCGATCTCATATATACTTAATTTTTATCAATGGCTTTCACATCAATTATTTGTATTATCATTCCCTCCGCCCTGCCCCCCTAATATTAAGCTATGGCACCTCACATGTTTCTGTAGCACTTGCTTGTACTGAAAAGTCGTTCGAATCGGTTTCCTTAAGAGGTTTGAACATGCAGTGGTGATTTCGGCTTCATTACAACTGATAGCTTGTTTTGTCACTTGTATCCTTATTGCTCGTGTTTTGCCTTCTCATGATAATTACCTGACTACATGATTTTGCTTTGGTCGTTGCTGCCTTCAGAACAGAAAATACATACGAACTCTACTTGCACCGCCAGGAAACGAGCCCAACTTTAGTTTGTATTGTTTACTTCCCAGATTTCTATCCCAAGCAAAGCGGTGCTACATAGGAAGTATAAATTGGTAGCTGTGAACTTAGTCAGTAAATGTTAGCAACAGGCAAGATTAGCGGTCAATAACAAACTGGTACTACCGCATTGGAAAGGAGCTAAGTTAGATATGAACGATTTAATTGCGGAATTTTTGTTTATCAATTTTTAAATAGTTCAGGGGAGATTATATTGCTTTAGTGTAAGAACTATCATTTTCCGTATCACGTCGGAGCTTAGGGAATTTCTTTTCATCGAAGGTAGATTACAGGTCATTAAAGCGAGGTAACTCCCCAGAGAGTCGCGTTCCTTCTATTAACTTGGTACCAAACAAATTTTCTTTGCCCTACGATGCAGTGATTAAAAAATTTTTATTGCACCATTTTTGTTGTTTCTTTGTATATATATGTAGATATAAATACCACTAACAGATTTTGCTGTCTGCGTAATTATTTCATAGCCTTTGAAATGCATAATGTTGTTTAACAGCAAGCACTGTCTACTACTTCTGTGCTGTCGCCGGCAATGTCCAGTTTTTTATATGTTGGAAATAGGAGCGAATGGAACTCAACCGTCTCTTTCATTCACTGTGTTGAAAGAAGGAGTTTTTTATCATCCACCTTCTTGGCAATAATAAGATAATCGATAAAAATGTGAAATTGCTTCATGGTAGTGTGGATAATCATTACCATAGCTGCTTCTTTAGAATACGAGACAAAAATGGAATGCAATATTCTTTTCTTTTTTTGTGACATACTCGGTTTCGAGCGTAGCCTATTGCCCAGCCAGAGTGAGCAATGTCCTGGGGAGAGAGCACACTTACAGGAGTGGTCTCCCCTTGCCTTCCCCAACTGATAGTCTTTATATCGGGCTAGGCAGGATTCTATTCCACAACCTCTGGCATGTGAGTCCGATTCCTTAACCACTAGACCACGGCAACTGTTTCTTGTACTCTCACAATACCTAGCCGATAGCGTCCTGCCTATAGTAAGTGATAATTGCATTATGTACTTCCTTCTCCGCATTGTGCCAGCCCATGGCTAACTAGCAGATGAGTATTCAAAAAGTGTATGAACTCACAACATCCTGAATAGACTGAACGTAAGAATCATGTTATTCGATGATTGCTACAAGACTCTAATCTACAAGAGACTGCAGGGTGCCTCGATATTACACTGGTACCACAACTATAGATTACGTAGAAATTATGCACTTTGGGTATGGTGCGTGGTCTTGTACTCTGAATGTAGGTTTGCCTAAGTTACGTTTCAGCAATCCTTGGATATGGGACATGAGATCAGTCCGGGGGCCTTCCCTATTATCGAAAATGACAAAGATTGTATTAATCTTGTTTTTACTGTCTATCGATACATCAATATCACGTGACGGTCAACTGTGACGAAACATCAGATACAAGCTTTCTCTTATACAGAGAAGCAATTCATACTTGTAAATGCTGATTGCAGCACAAACCTTGAACTCACGATCACGTCAACAGGGCTTTTGGAAACGTTGACACATGTGCTTTAAAGAGTTTGCCTATCTGGGAGAGGCTGGCATATTAAGTTGTATGTGAAGTTACAGATTGCTGCAGGGCAGGGGTTTTGGACTCATTGAAAAATTAATACCCTTGAGTGAGATCATCACGCGATTTATCTCATGGATAAAGTATTCAAATGATGTGTAAGATAAGCTGTAGGTTATTTGTCTCTGTAAGTTGCCTTATCCTTGTTCCCTTTGCCACGATTATTGTTTTTCTTATATCAATGTTTTCAACGTACATTGACATTACAATTCAATACAATACATTCACATCTGTCAATCATCAGAAATAATGGTCTTTTATCGTCTTCCGTAGACCGGTGAAGAATTAAAGTTCATTTCAGAACATTCAAAAGCGATCAACGATTTGCAGAAATCAACGGATGAGATGTTCTTTATCTCAGCGTCAAAAGATTCAACTGCCAAGGTGAACTTCATTATTGGAATAATTAACTAGTAGCAACTTTTCAGACTGTATATTTAATAGAGGTTTTTTGAGATTTGGTTTTTGTACGGAAAACGCGAATCAACGACGCTACGAAGTGCTTCGTGTACCTTTTGGAATTTGCGAATATTTCACGTTTACGCTTTACTTTGAATGTTGCGGAAATGTGATGCAAGAGATCGTTCCTTAAAACTAAAGCAATTCCATTTCCTCACCTGTCTGCATTTATTTATGAACAAAAACAAAATAATATGCCAACGATGACGTTATGATTACCCCAGCGTAGAGTCGCCCACACTAAGATATGCAGATATAAATGTTTTGGCACAAGTCAGGCACACACAGAGTAAAAGTCAGGCAGACACAAGTTTAGGCACACTCAGAATAAAAGTGTTTTGCCACAAGTCAGGTAAATTGCATGTAAAATGGCTCCTCGACTTTTAATCTATCAACCTCAAACTTTCATAATTTGTTAGTAAAGGCTGTTGCAACAATGGATTTTGGAAGGCGTTTATGTACGTGTAAACGTCCGGTTATAATTTGAAGATATCACGTTCACGAAGAAATAGACTTTTTATCAGTTGAAAGGTGAATCAACGTACTTGCTAATTTTCTTACCAACAGATACTAGTGGCTTTAATATAGTCGCGAGCATCCGTATGGGATAGGCATTAGGATCATCGTGGATGAGAGAACGGATTTTAAACTGTACATGAGAATTGAAACGAAGAGTGAGAAATAGGCTTGGAGTTGTTTATGAGACTCACGTTCTGCCCTCGTGTCGGTTACGTATAGAATTGAAGGATTCTGAGTAAAAACACCGTAATCTGAATAATCAGCCACGTCTTACAACATCATTTACCAACAAGTCTTTGGGAACGTAGGGGAATCTCGGGGAGAGACTGTTCACTTCGTACCAAAGATAACAGGTGAAAAATAGACCCGAGACTAATCATTCCAGAAAATTTGTGCGTTTTTTTCCTTCTTCCGTTCGGGTTCTGTGTACGCATGATGCCATGTCGAAACAACGAGTAAACAAATTATAGTTTCGTAATTTGTGATGTTGTACCATTAGAGAAACATGTTATCATTTAGTTGATTGTGTTATATGTTTGCAGAGGATATATTATATTAGGGACGAGGGAGTAATTTGTAACATAAGTGGGGGGTTAGAGTACGGTGAGTGAAGTAATAACCATTACATAATAGCATATTAGAGAAGAATGGTAAATTTATTCCCTAGTCCACTCTCTCCCTCCGAAAACATTATCTATATATCCTATACAAGGATGATAATTTTGTCTCAGCAACGTTACATGCTTCGTCTAGAACAGAGGGAGCAAGCGTAGGTCCATACTCGATTATAACCCATGTGTGTAAATTTAAGGATGGGCCCATTTGTGTGGATTGATGATCTTTTCTTGTTTGTGATTTTCAACCAGTAATCGACTACATTGCTCCTCTTCCTATAGTATTAAGTACGTTTGTTTCCAAATGGGTATTCCGTACACTAATGGGTCTTTTTACAAAGCCACTATGTAGCGACTGTGCTAACTCCCACCGCCCCACGTTAAGGGGCACAAAGGACTTATTAACTTTGGTTACCTATTAACAGAGCTCGTTTTAGTGTCCGCGATGGGATTTTATACCCTTTTACAAAAACAAACATTTTCTGAGCCTGTTTATTTCCTTGACTGTAACATAATATTTGACCTAGTATACTGATGAAGCGCTTGTCCTTACAGCTTTTTGATATGAAAACAATGAAGTATCTCAAGACCTACAAAACAGAAAGGCCTGTGAACTCAGCTGCAATCTCGCCTTTACGTGATCATGTAAGTCTTTATTTTGTCAACATAACTTAGTACTGTGCTTTCTGAAATGGCAGTCTTATGGCCTTTGTACGACACTTGTGCTTTTGCTATTTTGGTGGCCGATAGATTATAGTAACCACGTTTTCGAATATTTTGAGTTATGAAGTTTATAAAATTTGGAAGTTTTAAGAAAAACTGTTCCCAGTTCGTTGTCATAGGAGGACATTGATTAATTATTCATTAGGAAACAACAATACCTTGAATACTTGTGAAGACACAGTTGATAGGCACGATATGATGTCCGCTCCCTAGCAGGCACTGTACAGGTCATTTCTTCTTTCATTTTTGTCTTATGCATGGACCGTAAAGTGGGTCTACTTAGTTTTGCATGTAATTGAAGGAAAATTACGAGTCGTTACCTGAACTGCAGTACTCTAAAGCAACTTTTAATAACAAAGTTTTCTGAGAAGTAACTGCTCGGTACTACAGATAACATTTACGCAATTTGTAGTTCCCGTAGCTTGAATTTTGCACTGTAGTATATCTCCATAGACGTTAATAAAACATAAGCACTGTCGTTATTATATCGCAAAAAGTGATTTTACATGGATGCACTGCCCATGTGTTTGCCCTTGCTCATATGCATTAATGTATGCATCGCTACATTAAGAGTGTGTCTTTAGTGTATGTTGTGTATAGATTTATTTGTACTTAAGAATAAGGACGTTAGCATTAGACGCATAATCAACCTAATGGCGCTTATGCAAGGTCAGGAGTAAAACAAAAAACAAAGCAAAGTTATGCTTGCTTGTCAATGATGAAGGAAATATATGCAAGTACATGCAATAGATACCCAACACCCTTACCGTTGTATTGTCAGGAGGAAGAATAAGACCGCAGGAAAAGGTAGTTCTTCCCAAGATTCTTCCTTCAAATCTAATTTTATGTTGTGTCTTGTTGATGGGTGTTTGCTTCAAGTCTCACATGGCTTATTGTTGGATTGTCTTCTTTGTTCTACGCACGGGTTCCTCCTGTTGATATGCTCTCAGCCTGATAGCTTTGCCCTGAATATATGGATAAATCCTCGGTTAAATATACTTAATATCCTGTATTATTTCTTTATTCTGCAAAGATTGTGATGTTGTTTCACTTCGACATCCTAACAAATACATGAATTGTGTCTGGTTATTTTAAGGCCTATGACGCGGGCATTTGCATGGTATAAAAAACCCCTTCGAGATTGCTTTTTTGACATCGGTAGACTCGATCAGAACAAGGTTTTCTGCAAAGCGTCAGTCTGGTGCCATGGTATGTGGTTCCGCAGGGCATCTTTCACCCCAAGTAGTTTTTAGTTCTGTTTAAAGTGAAGTTTGATTCACAGGATTTGTGCTACAGTGGCACCTCGAGGTACCAAAGTATGTAGAGGCATAGATGGCTTCTGGATGTCTTACCTGACAGTGTTAATGTTGTCTTAGTATATTGTATCGATTGCATCAATAAGGGATTGCATAATTTCTTGCTGTGCTCCATATTACGCCTCTGTGTATTTGAAAAAACCTCGTTACAGACCCCAAATGGACTAAGAAGAAGTAATATTGGTAATAAACCTTTAGCACTCAGCACTGCAAATATGCTTCTTTGACTGTTGTTTTTGTATTCTTCACGCGCTCTGCTAAGATACTTTCGAATGTTCCATTCGCGCTTTTTACATCTATGTGAGTAGCCACAAATCAATGGCGATCAATCATCGAAAGCCGAATGTTTAATTCTTCGAAAAAGTTTATATTTAGAGGCAAATTTATCACGTTTAGATGAAAGTAAGCCTGTACCGGGATTGTCATTGAAGTCTGCAAAGATGAGAAGGCGAGTAACGGATTATGAAAAGACAGGAAACTTGAGTTTATGCAAAATGAAACTTTCTTCTGCGTGAAATGTAATTAATAGTCCCATTTCAAAGTAAGTTTATAATTTTGTATTCTCTACTGTTCCGTTGTTCGTTGATCGTTGACGTAATTTGTTGTTATTTTTAATTGGAATTTGATCATTGCTTCAGGTTGTATTAGGGGGTGGCCAAGAAGCTATGGATGTTACGACAACTTCAACTAGGATTGGAAAGTTTGATGCACGATTTTTCCACTTAATATTTGAAGAAGAAATTGGACGTGTGAAAGGACATTTTGGGCCAATCAATAGTGTAGCATTTCATCCAGATGGCAGGAGGTGAGTTGTTTCCTTGCGAGACCAGCAATATTTGGTGTTCGTTTTGAAATGTAGTTCAATCAGAATGCAAGGAGAGATGATGGCTTTTCCTTGGTGCCTGTATTCAGTTACAACTGTGAAGTCAAAATGGAGAGACTTATGAGTGCAATGGTATATAAAACGCACCATAATCGGTTTTCTGACTTAGTAGCCTTTTCACTCTGGTTTGTGTGAAAGTATCTCTTTATGGTACGTACACATCTTACAACTTCAAAGAACCGTGCAGTTTACAGATTGCCATTGCTTTACACTTGATATACTAAGCGCTTTTATACGTAAAGATGCCATAATCCTTTCAACTGCCCATCATACTGTGCGTTACTGACAAAATGGGCACATGTAATCCATAGATAAGTTGTTAAAGATAAAAGAATGTGCGTTTCTAGCCAAGATGTGGCAAAACATGAAAGAAAAATATTGTTGTCTCTACATACCTGCTGTTTGGTGGCTATGTTGTTGTTCGCATGCTGGTTTATTTCTCCTCCTTTACTGTTAAGCTGTATTTCTTCCCCTTCTTCTTCTTCTTCTTCTTCTTCTTCTTCTTCATTATC
The DNA here is from genome assembly GCA_010016065.2 of Carybdea cf. marsupialis auct. non (Linnaeus, 1758). Lineage (NCBI taxonomy): Eukaryota > Metazoa > Cnidaria > Cubozoa > Carybdeida > Carybdeidae > Carybdea > Carybdea cf. marsupialis auct. non (Linnaeus, 1758). The sequence goes on along the minus strand of JAAAKL020004671.1, from coordinate 4,035 downwards.
ATAATCATTATCTTTGCAGCATCATGATAACCAACATTATCATCATCATCAGCAGCAGCATTTATCATCATCATCATCATCATCGTCATCATCGTCGTCGTCATCAGCAGTATCGTCATCGTCATCATCATCGTTTCTTATTGTTCCTCTTGCTCTTCTATATTTTGTTCTTTGTATTTTTCTTATTCTTATTTTCCGCTTATTTTATTCCCCTTCCTCTTTCGCTCTCCGTTCTGATTTTCGACTTTCTTAATTGGCTTTTCCCATCTCTTTTTTATATACGCTCCCCTCCCTTTTTTCACTTCTGTCTAGTTCTTTTCTGTAGTTTCCCTCTACCTCTCTATACGAATTTGGTCTCAGATACCTGTGCACCAGTTTTTTTGTTTATGTTCTCTTTTTGCTGTTTTGTTGTCGTAGGTCTCGTAATTTTCCGTGGCGACTTCAATACGAATTATAATTGTCGAGAAAATACCTTTTATGACGACATAAGTATATACACTGCTTGTTGATCTTTATAGTTGAAGTCGTGAAGTATGTGGCGACGATGTGACATGATGATGTGCTTTATTTCTTATTTGGTTCCTTTTTTGTTGCAGTTACAGCAGCGGTGGCGAAGATGGTTATGTTCGTGTTCACCAGTTCGATCCCTCTTATTTTGACTTTGAGTTCGAATACTAAACACAGACATTCATTATGAAACCTTTATTTAGCTCCATTAACGTCTTCGTCACCATGGGACGTTTCCGGTCACTGCAGGAATATTCTGTAAAATAGTATCCGTTATTCTCAACTGTACCTAATGAACTTAGCTATCCCAGCTTTACATCGGGAGATAATTGGAACAGTGATCTCATAATTGTCATCTGTACCAGAAGCACGATGTAGGTATATTAAGAGATATTGTTCACTTTCTCATACCACGGTGAATTGTTTCAAAGGTGTCCAAACTGTGTGACGTCGTTTTTCATTAGCGTTCCTATTCGAAAATAATTTCTTTCATGGGCTTGTTATACCATAGTTCTAATGTACTTATTCCTTCTGTGTCGCGCACGATTACAGTGAACAATTGGAATACATTGCTGTATATTAGCAACAGAGGTTGCCATTTTTCTTACTTTTCAACTTCTCTTAGTTTTCAAATTTAAAAAACTTGCTGAGATTACAAATACCATGAACACAAAATAGTGAAAAGTAAATTTAATCAATTTAGTCGCCTTAGACGACCGACGAAATTGTGACCAAGGAAAACTAAAATCGTCACATATTTCACCATAGAGCAGGAAGCAAAGTGCAGTAGTTAGTTTCGTTTCCTACTCAAGTTTTCAACACTATTCAAAGCCATCGAAATCCGCAATATCCCACCGAGGCAAAATCTAAACCAATGTTTTCAAACTCGTTGTGGTACACCCATAGACGTCGCCTTTTAAGTTTATGGGTACAGCACATCCTCAAGATTTATCGGGTGCTGGTATGATGCGGTGATATTGAAGGCCTAGTGAAATTTTTGCTATTGAATTATGACCGTTCTATGAAATTCATTCCCTCATTGGGCGTACTTGCGGCAAGCAACAATGTTCACCCCTTCCCTCCCCCCCCCTCTCAATCTTTCCTTCCATTTCCCTCCCTTTTCTGTTGGACACCTGACACTTCCTGACTTACTTTTATTCTATAGGTCATCAAACAGTGATATTTCCTTGTTTAAATTTTGACGGATCCGCTCATTTACAATTGAAAAGTTGTAGTATAATCGAAAACAGACGGAAACCGAAAATACCAAAAAACAGATTTGAGTTGCAAATTGCCCATTTTGGCAAGGTTTCTTAAATTTAGAACCAAGTAAGGTTTCAATCCCATTGTCTGTTACGTACTTTGTGCAAGGAAATGGATTTCGAAAGTCGACTTAAAGGAAAAGTCAAAAATTCGAAGGAGAATTGAAAATAAAAGAACCCGTTGCCAAAACGTCATGCTGTGCAGCGACCGACGACCTTGGATTGAGATGAAAGCCCCATATCTAATAAACTGTAGCTCCGATATTGGCTTTTTTCACCATTTTATTAGTCGAGGACAGTAATAAAAGTAGACCATAGTTCAGTACTGCGACACTTACCGTTGCGAAACCACATAAAGGGCTCCATTAGCCCGGAGCACAATACGTTCTCAAAAATAGCCCGGAGCAGAATTGCTTTAATGAAACTAATGTTGGTCTGTACAGTCGAGATCTACGGTAGTTTTTGCTACCAGAAAATGGAAATCGTTTGGTTTTCCAGCCAATCATATCAACATCAAATATAATACAATCAGTTTCTATACTTCAGCCGACTAAGGTTTGGTAAGGTCGAGTGAGATAGCGCCTTCGCAAACAACGAATATGAAAATCATGTACACAAATGATTAAATCCATATCGATGATGTCTAAAGTAAGGCATCGGTCATCAACCGTCAGATAGAATCCCACTCGGTAAGTGCAAGTCTTGCTTCTTGTTTCCATACGCTGAAAGATTCGTCAACGTTTCTGTTCGACAGTTGTTGAGGTAGTAAGTTGCGTAAAGATATATATTTTGAGATATTTCGGTAAGCTAGTGATTATTAGGTTTTCCCGGAAGATTGACAACACAATTCAGGAATATTTAATTATTGTCATTATATGTTTTTTTAAGTAATTTTCTGTTATTTCCTATCCGACTTTAAATATCTTGTGAACTTTCATATGTTTTTGAAAATGGGGAATCATTGGGAGGCTGTATAATTGTTTGATAACATACGGTCAAAGTATTACTTTTGATCAATGTTGTCTATCGCTTGTAATCTATCTTAGCAGGTTTTGGCGATATACAGATAGATAATTCTCTTCTTATAATATAATCTGTGGGACCAACAAACGAAGAATCATTCTCTGCTGAATTATTTTTAGAGCCAATATTCAGTAACCATGAAGTGTCACCGAATATCACAGTATAGAAAATACCGAATGTAAGTCGCTGTTAGTATTTTAACTTGCGATATGTTATCCAATAGTTTTCATGTATTCTGTCCATACTCGACGTTGTTCAGTTGGGTAACATGTTTGAGACGGTAAGAAGCGTCCATCCTCGATTCTCATCATACCTTCTCTTGCTATGTTGAATGAAAGAGAATCTTGAGTGTCGAAATGTGATTGATAGATAAGATAGGATTGAAGCATTATTTTCGATCAAATTTTATTACCCACATAAGCTTTTTTTCGAATCTTTGCACTACCACAGCAACCGAGAGTTAAACCGCGAACTCTAAATTTAATACTGTGGTAGTAAAGTCAGAATTTTTACTAATCAAATATGGCATGATTTTGTATGATGGAGTTGCACATATTGGTATTGTTGTTGATGGAGATGTTATGCGGCAGGTGAGAGGACGCCAAGTGTTCATCAAGTGAAGCACTTGTGTTCCCTCTAGGCTTTACCTATGAGAATCGCCATTGATATCGACATAAAAATGAAAAATTGTCCACATCGGTGATTAACAGGAGGAAAATATTTCTCCTTGGTGAGTGTTATTTTCACAAAAAATTTCTTGTATATAAATAGATTTAGACGGTCATCTGATTCATGATTAGCAACGAATTTTTCTCTTACATCTCTTAGTTTGTCATAGTTGCTTAGTGTTGTCTTAAATAGAACAATTCATACTTCAAATTAGGTTTTTGTAGAGAAATCTTGTTACGCTATTGATACCTTCAGTCTCTCTGTTCTCTTATTTATCATGGGATTCAAACGTGAAGTAATTTCAAGTTTTAAGACAAGGACAAATTTTTAGAGCTTTCAGCAACTTTTTAAAACTATTTTATCGCGCTGAGTCTGTTACTTAAAGTAATAATCACATAAAGTTACTGCTATTAAAGTATTATTCAATTATATGGCTAATGTTGTTGTCTCACTATGATGATAAAAGGCTTTAATACTGTTTGTACTATTACTGCTATTGCTATTGCTACTACTACTACTACTACTACTACTACTACTACTACTACTACTACTACTACTACTACTACTACTACTA
>JAAAKL020004670.1:0-20569 GCA_010016065.2 Carybdea cf. marsupialis auct. non (Linnaeus, 1758) | reverse complement strand
CTTCTCAAACCCTCGATGGTCCCGTGCATGATGGTGTGCGCGAGAGTTCCATGACGACGTGTCACGTGGCCGAACCAAGGGAACATTAAGTTTTGTAAATAGTCATTAGCATGCGAGTATCTTAAGGGCATAAATATTGCCAATAAGTAGCGCCTGGGCTGCCAGGTGTGGAACAAGGTTCTCAGAGTAAGCAAGCCCTGGTAGCAATAACGGCTTTTCAGCAGCAAGTGATATCCCTCGTTTTTATTTCAATTGCAAAAGTAACCTTGGTTTTGCACATGTTAAAACTGGACATTAAGGAATGAGGATATTAACAGATTAAAAGCATTTGAAATGTAGATTTGGAAACGAATGTTGAAGATCACCTGGAGAGATAAGAAAACAAGTGAAGGGGTATAGAAAATGGTTGATAAAAGAAGAGATATTGACGCTTTACTTGCATAATGGCTGAGTATGGTCCGTAGATAACCATCAAATTGTTCATAATGATCTGAGGAAAGAAAATGAGGTTGGATGTATAAGGAATTAACGTAAGAAAAGTACGCAAAGACTTTATGTCTTTCATAACGGATTGCTAAATGATATACTGCAAAACGTTCGGCATTTCGCAGTGATGTTCCTAGCAATGCCATTTCACTTAATAGCCCCGTCTGTTTCTAATATTGTTAATGGAACGTACTACTTTGATCTAAAGTGTTTCTTTTCTAGAGGATTTAATGCCATGAGTATTTGATGCTGTAACACAATGTTAACACTAATCACTTCTTTTTTGTTACATAAAATTACATAAAGGTACTTTCGAGTAAAGAGATCCTAAGTTTTATTTTTAGAAAGAAATTTTTGTTACAACAGTCCATTCGATTCGGACTGTATGACGAGCTTTCATTTTCAAGCGTGCTGTACGTCCACCTAAGGGAAGTTAACACATCAAATAAACATTGGCTTGTTTCACGTTGTCTTGTTAATGTCAGGATTCTTTTCTTGCTCGATGATGGATAGCGTCCGCGTGACACGTACAGCGTCAATTTTCATGGTTAACCATTCCACTTGCCACTCCATGCTATCAATATAACTAATCATGAGATGCATATCAATGAAAAAACTTGCAAGAGGTTCATCAGCCCACCAAAGGTTAGAGAGGGACGTTCGTTCTTCATCTTTTATCAAATCTACTTTTATCATTTTTGTATACATTTACCGTTCTCCTCAAGAACTGATGCACAGGAAATTTGCAAAATGTCACACAAGAAGGAGCAGCATTTTTTCTAACTGCACATTTCATCAACCTTTTTTATATCCACAAAGTTTGACTTTTTAGGTGCTTCCTTGCAGATGACATGAACCGCTAAATGAGGGTATAAACCTTGCTTCTGAAAATTGATCACACCTGCTACATATCTAATCCCCTTGGTTGCAACACGCGTTGCTCATGTGATAATATTTTCCACACTAGCTTTGCAGAAACCAGACTGGAAATGTTGGCAACATATGTCTACTTTCCGAAAAATATTTTAATCTAGGCGTGGTTTGCAAATGATCCTTCCTTTCCTGAAAACTGAAAATGCTTGTTTTTAGGATGACATCGGATATCAACCAATTACTAGCAGTGCTATTATAAGGTTACAAAAGACGTTAGTTTCGGATCCCGGACATCCTTATTCGAGAAATTGATTTAAACTGTGTCTAAATTTAAACATAACTGCGTTAAATACATAAGTTGGTCATAAAACGTTTATATATTTTGCAAATTAAGCTCTAGAATATCCTATTTTTCTCACTTTCATATCATTAGATTAAATTTCAGATGCTACAGGATCTATCTATGAATTACCTATGTCAAGTAGCCTGCGTAAAATAGCATCAAACACGTAACCTCACTGTCTATATCACAAAAGCCGTTTAAATAATTAATCCTCATGTAACGCAGTGACAGTTTAAGTTAGCAAATTTTTCAAAGCGAAATATGACATTTGGTTTGAATAAAAACAGTGAAAGCTGTCATAGATAACAAAATCAACCTGACGTGTATTCATACATAATTCACATGTCTTTTAAAATGTATCATTTGTACCTTGCAATATTTTTGTGTACCTTGTAGCACAGATTTCCCGTTTTTGGTAACGATCAACATCCATGTATCCGCTGAAATAGGAGTAAGGTATGGCTTAAATCATTCATATTTCTAGTAATATAAATCTGCTGAGCTGTTCCTTGCAAATTTTAAGCCTGGAATGCATTTACTTTACGCCTTAAATTGCACACATGTAAGTAAATCCTTCAAGATTTTTTTCTTTTCAGGAACGTCTTTCCAACCTCTTTTGCCTATGTCATAGATAACTAAAAGTACTCATAGATAACAACCTTGATGTGAAATCTGTGAAAGATTTCAAATTTTGGGTTTTCAAGTTTACATGGCGTACGCACTATTACATATATTTATTTACTTACTTACTTATTATCTTATTTACTTACTATGCACTTACAATAAGCACTTACTCTACTTGAAAGATCAATCAGATTTCATTTTTTATTTTCTGCTTTAATAAAATATAAGGCTAAGCAGTGGACATAGTTTATTTCCAAATGTTACGAATTCTTTCCAAACGCTCGGATATTTTTTCTTGGCCGAATTTAACAATTGGCCACTAAGTATCATAATTTTTTTGTACTGAAAAGCTTTTCGTCGTCTGACACTTCTCAGGATACAAAATTGTCAGATTTAAATATGTAAAGGAAGGAGTGAAACTAATACCCAACTATGCTTGAAAACCCAGAGTGTGCAAAAAGTATACGGGCCACCGTATAATAAGTAAAGCTAGGTTAGCCTTCACTTGACCGTTCTGGAATCCATCCATATCAAAGTAAGAAAACCGCTGCTTTGTAGATAAAAATAATTTGTTCAAAACAATACTAATCTGGCAGTCATAGTTCTGATTGGCTACTATTTTATGTGTTTGAAGAGTTGAAAGTTTTGTACTTGCCTTGCTTGTTATATCACAGCCACTGGTAGCCTATATTGATGCCAAAGCATAAATAATAGGGCCGTCCAATTTTTAGATAAGCCATGGAGTAAAAAGCTTACCCATTACTACCTTTCAAAATTGATTACGTCACCTATTGTCGAACTGAAGGCGCTTCAGAGGGTATAAATTTTCTTTGAAGGAACAAAATCGTGAGTAACCTACCCCCATTCGATGAGAAGCAAGTCTCAGAAGCGTTTAAGGACAGCAAAATAAGGTGGGGTCTTTCAAATTTCTGTTACAGCTTTCTTGAATGTTGAAAATCATGTCAGATTCTGCTAACTACTATACCAGATTCCGATAGACAAATTATTTCTTTCAAGACCTGCATCTCTGTCGCGGTTGATTTTTGGGCCCCATGGTATAGAAGAATATGAATCGACATAGAATTTCTGTTTCTTTAATCTTTAAGGTGAATGATTGAAGACCACAAACTCTTTGTACATTGCCGCCAGGGTCACACCAATGTCGCCATCATTAATTAAATATGGAGGTAATATGACCCCGAACCAGATACGGTTGGTTCTTTTGGGGTGTGCCAACATAATCTCAAGTTACATTTTCTCTACAGTGAAATTTACAAGAAATCAAATGTTGCACTTGTCTATATCAAGACGCAGGTATTTAAGAAAGCTTTTAAACTTTAGGTAGTTTTACTAATTTTTTATGAAACAGTTTATTGAAACCTTCACTGCTTTGCCAAGCTTATACAAAATTTTGCTATTTTACTTGCACTGTCGTTGTTTATTTTATGCATTTTTATGTATTTTAATACAGGTCATTTCCCCCACGTTTTATGTAACAGCGCTCCAAAATACATTGTCTATATGGAGCGCTTTACAAATTCTGTTATAACTATCGCGATGAATTATGATCGAAAGTGAAACAAGTGTAAAGACTTGTGCTCAGAAATTGGAAAGAGGTCTGATTTTTGCTGTCTAAATCTCGGCATGAGTGCTCTTTGAGGGATTTATAAAAGTACCAATACATTTACGACTATAATTGACAACTTGAAGAGCGACAATACGAATTTCTTAATCAAGAAAATCGTACGTCGTACTATAGGAACTACCTATTTTACTTTCTGTAGAAGAGATAAAGATTGCCCGAAAGCTGTGGCCTTAGTATGGTAGGTTGATTATTTTTCTAGAAGTAGTTGGGATTTTTTTGGTTGTCTTTTGTTTGGTGTTGTTTGTTTTGGGGGGTTGTTTTGGTTTCTTTTATTTTGTTTTGTTTGCGTTTTTGGGAGGGCTGTTTTCTTGGTTTTGTTTTTTGTTTGTTTAGGGGGGTTGTTGGAATTATCTTCTCCGTTTATTGATTTTCGTTGTGGTGGTTGTAGTTGTTGATATTGTACGTAAGACATTTATGTTAGCTAAATGCATCATAACTAGCACCGGATATACTTATTTGTAGCGAGTATCCTGCTATGTAAGCCAATAAGGGGGAAACTAATCAAAGAAGTTTAAAAAAGTATATTTAAAAGCAATTTTAGCAATAAAATGTCATAGTAAAATTTGATTCATTGGACGTTTTCAATCTTGGCTGACATTTTTCATTAAAGTATACCCTCAGCCGCAGCTGACATACCAATATTTCTCTTCTCGTTACCCTCAACCTTTTCAAACTGTGCTTTCCTTAAACTGCCTGACAACAGATTCACAACTGTAGGTTACATCTACAGATTATTGCTGAGGTTGAATCCTGAGACTAGGAAAAAAGGAGCTACTTTCCCAATAACTTCAAATATTGCAATAATTAACACTTTAACAACAGCTGAGTACATCATTGGAAGATTAAATGCTTCTACAAGGTTACTTGATCAGTACAAGAATTATTTTAAATATTTAGTCCAGTTTGTTGGTTACAGACAATAAAGACAGTGGCGGCAAGAGGTCAAGTACATTGGGGCAGAAAGGAAACTTTGAGCATGACTCAAAATACTTGTTTCATTATGTACATCGATAGTTTGTTGCAAGTTTATTAGGGAAGCAATGGCTGTATAACCCCTTAGTTCCAGCTCTGTCGCTATTGACATAATCTAAGGCAAAATTATTACTGTCAGGCTTCAGTAGTTGTTCTCCTTATACCTTACATGCAACTTAAACTTTACCTCCGTTTGTTATGAAACAGCTTATGCTGAAAGTTGTTGAAAAAATAGGAGTACGGATTCATCTCAGACCTCCGCCAAGGGTCCAAATGTGGAAACGTATTTGCTATCGTTTGGATTTTCCATGAAGTCATGGACAGCCTCATGGTATTCATGTAGACTTATTATACCATCTTTGTTGGAATCAAGGGCTTTGAACGACTGATCGGCTAATTCTTCACTGGTTATGCCCATAGATAAATAGAGAACTCGCCATTCCTGTTGTGATATCACACCATCATTATTCAAATCCATGAATTCAAACATTTTATTTATAAACTGGTCGGTTATTGCTTTATCATCTTCTTTAAGAACTGGATCTTGAAGAATGACGTGTCTAGTTTTGTAATACTGCTCCCAAGTAATGGAATCCGCATCTTTTGCAACATTCTGCCACCATGTACCCATTACGTCGACCATATGAAGGGCCTGCTGTTCAGTAAAATTGGCATGTTTCTTGAATCTGTAAGCAAGATCTAAAATAAACATCAATAAACATGAGATTTGAGGTATACATCAGCTACCTAAATCAAACACATAATCTAACTTCGTGAAAAAATGGATAACAGCAATTCAATCTCTAAAATGTCGTTTTCTTGCTTAAAAAGTAAGGCAATGGGAAGATTATTGTACTAGCTAATGCACCAATTAATGGCATGTCCCTCAATGGATAAATCATTTTAACTTGGAATAGAAACCATCAATTTTACCTATGTAAAGCATCGCTTAAAAAGTCGTTATCTGCAAAAGAGGCTGCCACTCAAAGTAAATTAGACAAAGGCTACGTATCAAGTCCTTTAACTTGTATTTTGTCTCGTCCTCTAGTTGAGGGATAGATCCCATGGTTTTTGTGGCTGGCATGCCCTCATGACTGCTATTGTATATCTATGAAGCTGTCCATTTGACTATATCTGAGAAACGAGGAGATTTGTGTCCGTCTCTTCCTCCTTTGACAATTAGGTGACTTCTGATGATGTCCAGTGTTATGAGCTTTGATAGGTAACGTGACCAATTTATACTAGTTTCTTTCTCTATAGATCTGTATCGTCGTTTTAACATTTGAAACTTTAAATCGATTTCTTATAAGTAAATTATGTATGCTATTTTTGACACCTTTATCTAGGTCCATATCTCGAAAGCTTATAAAAGTTTCAAAATTTTTGTCCTTGCATTTTTTTTTTCATGTAAAGCAGTGGATAACACATAGCAGTAAAGGAGTTGTGGACATTTGTTACGATTCGTAGTATGGTAGCACTGAAAGAGCCGCCGTGGTCTAGTGGTTAAGGAGTCGGACTCACATGCCAGAGGTTGTGGGTTCGAGTCCCGCCTAGCCCGATATAAAGACTATCGGTTGGGGAAGGCAACGGGAAACCACCCCTGTAAATGTGCTCTCTCCCCAGGGCATTGCTCACTCTGGCTGGGCAACAGGCTACGCTCGAAATCGAGTATGCCACAAAAAAAAAAAAATAAATAAAAGCACTGAAAGTGCATGCTGTAATCCAAAAACATTTTTATGCAACAACATATGTGGAATTTTGCTTTGACGATATAATTCATGGAAAGTAGACGGCGTGGCAATGCGTTACCCGTTAGGAACCATGTTTGCTAATATTTTCATAGCCTGTCTGGAGGTCAAGGCACTTTTTCTAAAGACACAAAATGGTGTTCTACATCAATGCTTCGATGGCTGCATATACTGATAAGGAATCTTGTCTTATTACGTTCGAAAAGCTTAACTCTTCTCTCCCATCTCTAAAATTCATCGTTGAATTTGAAGAAGACAATGTTTTCTGGACAATACACTAACTGGGGATGTTTCTGCTCAACCAAACAAAAGGTGAATTTCATCGCTTATGTCTTTAACAGAGTTTTTAAGATTTGCAGTCCGAATAAGCTCCAGAGTGAACTCAACGTCATCAGACAAACATTTCAAATCAACATGTATCCTGATAGCGTGGTAGAGCGGTTTATTCGTAGTGTTAGTTCCAATGACATTCTATTTGTCTATTAGAATGTCATTGATTATTGCAAAAGATAATGAGAATAAAAGTTTCAACCACATAAATGTCCGGCTTACTCACGATTTTCATGGCTAGGTATTTCTGCGGATCAGATCACTCGTAGTGGCTGACAATCGATACATAAAACTGCACGAAATAAGGAAAATATTTTAGTACTGAAAAGCTTTTTTTCGGCTGACACTCCTCAGTGTACAAAATCGTGAGAATTGAGATAAGAAGAAATCAGCAAAAGTTATACCAAACTGTGTTTTGAAAGTAGCCAATCGGAGGTCTGACTGCTAGATTGGTGTTGTTTTGACCAACCAGTGTATGTAGAACTAAATAGTTAGCCGAAAAGGCCCAATAAAAAGACAAATTCTTTTTGTCTGCAAAGCAACGGATTTGTTACTTTGGTGTGGACGGATTCCAGGGATGGCTACGTAAAAAGCTGACCTAGCTCTGCCTATTATGCGAAAGCGGTCACCCGTACACAATTTTGCACAGTGTATGTTTGGTACCGCCAACAAACAATTTGAATCCATACGTAGTACGTACGGATCCTGTAAGCTACGCGTAGTGTACATCATCACCAACATGCTTCCGAAGGCCGAACAAGATGCTCTACCGCCCCACGCATTCAGTAACCTTGTTTATCAATTTTAATGCCAGTGTGGAGCACGGTATGGTCCCAAGTTTTAGCCCAACGCATACAACAACACACACCCTTTATATTAGGCAACAAAATAACTCTGCGTGCAGATAAATTTGATAACGCCTGATCGAAACTAAAGATTATGCTTATGTACTCTAATGTGCAACCTAGATGGTTTGTAATCTATCTTGTAGATAAATTGATAGTTTATAGTAGATACGATGTGTACTACTCTTCATAAAGTAATTTGTAGTAAGCAGCAACAGCTAGAGCACCGAGCGGAAACAGCAAGCTAGAGCTTGTATAGATGTAAACCAAGCAGCCGTTGAGATACATTCTGCAATAGTCGGACATATAATGCCAGTTGGCTATCAATTAGGTACAGGACTCTTTCCCAATTAAGTTTAATAGAGCTGGAGTACCCACAAAATGCTTCAATGTCATATGTCTTTTCTTTTAAAACGTATCTTTAAGTTCTGTACCACAACCAATTTATGCTGAATTTTACAAAGTTTACATATTAAACCCTTTTAGAATCATAAGAATCACAATTTAATCTTGTAAAAGTGTTTTTCGTGTTTGTCAATAAATTTTTCCGTCTCATTAATGAAACCATACGCATCACAATTGCGCCTCTTCCTACAGGGGAGACGTCCTATATTATAATATTGAAGCCTAGGTGTCACTTAGCATGCACTAATTTATCTATGAGCGACGTTACGAAACAGCTTCAAGCACAGTACTCAGAAATGGAAAAATGGGGGAGTGGTTCAGAACAGCTGTTGGAGTGAGACAAGGATTCCTACTCTCCCCAACCCTATTTATTCTGTTCCTGGAGATGATAATGGCTGATGCTGAGGTGCACTATCACAATGACACGGTCAGCATTGGGGGGAAGAAAGATTACTAATCTTTGGTTTGCAGATGACATCGATGTAATGGCCGGAAATGAATAAAGCATCAATAAAATATGGCATGCAGATCAGTGCAGAAAAGACCAAGATCATGACAACTTTCAAAGATCCCATGAAATTGACAACCAGAATTTAGAGCCAGTTTCCCAGTTCAAATACTCAGGGTCGATCATCACAATCGGTTCAAGACCTGAGTTGTTAGCCAGAAGTGCCCAGACCCAGAGAGCAAAGAGCAGGTTCAACATTTTGTGGAAGGACAAGAAGATTCAGCTAAAATCTAAAGTTCAACTACTGTGCACTCTTGTCTATTTGATATTTTTGTACGGATGTAGAAGCTGGACACTTATTGCAGATCTCCATCGCCGTATACAAGCACTAGAAAGCAAGTCCCTTCGAATAATTCTTGGTGTCTCATACAGATATCGAATCGCCAATGAGGAGATTTATCGACATTATAGGACCGTTCCAGCACCTACTCTACACTGCTAAGGAGAGAAAGTTGAGTGGGTTTGGACATGTTACAAGGTCAAGCGGCATGAGTAACACCATACTACAGGGCACACTAAAAAAAGAAGAGATCGTGAACACAACAAATGGTGCGACCACATCTACGAATGAACAGGACTCACACCAGAACAGACCTTAAGATCATCAGAGGACAGAGAGGTATGGATAGATGTTATTCATCAGAGTAACGCAGCGCCCCAACGACCTTCAAAAATAGTTACGTGATAGAGAAGAAGAAGAAGAAGAAGACCAGCCTGTAATTGACCATCGGAGCAGCACAGAAACCTCTCCTGTGCTCTTCGTTACATGATAGGATGTTGAAATTTCTTATAAAGTTCTTGTGAGCGTGTGCACTCAATGCTGGATAAGAAGAGAGTGCCAACATGTCTATGTCATTGTTAGTGGTACAAGTCGTAAAAGGTGCCCAGGGTTTCAGAAAGGAATTGCGTTCTTTAGATCAAGCTCTTTCAACTTGGCGGCGCACAATATGTAGCTGATGTTTGCTTGAGATCAACCATTTCTCCAATTCTACACAGGGCTTCTCAAACAGTTCGTTCTTAGAATACATGCGTCTAACACGTAGCGCTTGACCATACGAAATACCATTCTTAGTATGAAAGATATTACATGAGCTGTAGTGTAGTGACTGGTGGGTAGAAGTCGGCCTAGTATGCACGTCAGTGACGTCAATCTCCTTGTGATCGTACTAATTTAAAGTCTAGAAAGTCAATAAATGTTGATGAATAATTATAGATAAATTTAAGAGAAGGGTGAAGTGAATTCAAATACGACATAAAGTCTAAAAGTTTTTCTTTCCCCTCAAACCATAAAAATATTGTCAATGTAGTCATACCACGCCTCCAGCTGTATGGGAAACCCCTCTATTGATTTCTCTTCAAAACTCGTCAGAAAACAGAACAGTATAGAGTGAAGTAAACTTTCAAACCCTAAGTTGTTTATATACATTAGTCGTGCGAAAAATAACTGTTAAAATTTTGCGACTAGTTAACGTCTCCCCATTGCCAACTTAAGAACAACACCACTAATCGCATATTTACACATAGCCAGACTACTTTGCAATCTTTTCCTTGGCCTTGTTCCTCTTCTCTGTGTACACCATCTGATTTGCCTGACTACTAGTTGTACTCAATGATTTTCTTGCTTTTCTCTTCTTTGACTTCTTTTGATATTTGAAAATTTTCACTCACACTATTGGGAGCGCTTTTCGCAGCAATAAAGAAAAGAAAAGAAAAGAAAACCCGGCCTGTACTTCTGGAAGCAAGTATTAAGGGAACATTTATCATTCATATTGATGAATTGAATGGAGTTTTCATAAAATAAAAAAGTCATCCATTTTTAGAAAACATTGGCTTTACTTCTTTTAGATCATCAGATTGTAATAGAGATGGATTGAATAATGGTTCAGATTAAAATGCAACTCGTTCAATTTATTCTTTCCACCCCTATTATTCCAGACATTCCACCCTTCCCCTTTTTTCCAGCTCTCTTATTATTTAGGACTCGGACTGATAACGAGATATGATGTCAGCTTGCAACTTTGCGGGCTCCTCTTTTCTCCTTATTTCGTCAATCAGACATTGTGACAGCTTTTTACATGATCTTTTGAACAAGCATAAATTTCTAATTTCTATGATTTCCATGCTATTTTTACCTTTGTGTCATAAACATTCCATTGATTTTGTGTGTTTGGAGTCTCTCTTGCTACCCACAAAACATGCTCTCACAACTCGACCTCACGATCAAGATTCCTGTGTGTTTTACTTTCCCTGATATAAATGTACTCTACGTCTAGTAGGACACAACCATTTGTGCTAGATGTGTGTAAGCAAACATTATAATCTTAAGATCTGGAATATCTCACTTTGATTTGCTTCGCCCTTGGTTAAAAAAGGCTACCAGGGGACGTGAAACAAACGTTGAGGTGCAAAAAAGAAACCTTAAATCTAATGACTTCAAAACTGGCATCGCCGATGAATTCTGTCTCACCCAACCGCTATATTTCTCATATTTGATTTTCTAGTATTAGACCTTTCTGATAGGCTTAACAAGTTTGTGAAATTTCCTTTTCGCGAGTTAGAGAGAAATAAGAATGGTTTCTAACATTTGGTTAAATATAAAATTTTTATTTGTTAGATTTGCACTTGTAACAAGACTAAATTTCAACGTGCAACACGAGCTGTTCACCCTGAAAATGGAAGCTTTGCCGCACAGAGAACACAGGTAACCACGGCATTTGTTCTCTAGTCATGTCGCAATCTTGTAAGTTGTATTGTTTGACGTGATAACTGATATCAGACAAATCTGTCCCTTTACCTAAAGGGAATTCCATGGACCTTTAGGGAATTCTTTGCAGCTGAAGGGCATATCATTAATAGGAGCCCTTGAATATTAAACGAGAATGTCTTGATTGAATCATGAGCTTCTAACGCAATAAATAGCTTCATCAGTGACTAGCAGATCACCCAACACCGAGGGATCAATCCAAATCAGCATAATTTCTAAGGAGCTTGAGGGTCTGCACACCAAATTTTGAATCCTTACTTAATAATCCCATGGAGTTGGGGCCCACCATGGAGAAGTCCTGCCCGGAGATCAACTCCGGCGTAGCTTATCTTTTGTCTTTAGAATTCTGTAAGTCTAAGGAGGTCACCGCCCGAATTTCGTGAAGATCCGCCAAGAAATGGAGGAGTAGAAGCAGAACATGTTGGTAACTTTACATCTCTTTCAAACAAGCCTTTAAGCAAAAGTGTTGGTGTTATCAATCGCTCAAAGGCTGCTACTTAAGAAAATACTTTTGTGAATCCAAAGGTAAAGGCCCCTTATTCTCGTATTTGATTACGTGACAGACTATCTCTCCCATGAAACATTATGAATATGACGCAAACGTACATTCAAGCCAGGAAAGTAAATAATTGTGGAATGCTTGGTGCTAATGTAAAGCCGGACCTGGTTACTACTAGAGAGAGGTAACCATTTTTGTGAAAATTAGTATCTCTTCAAACTCGATATTCTCAAGCCCTCTCTTCTCGCACTTAGAAATTATGTTCGTGCAGAGCATCGGTTGAGAGAATGTGTAGGACTTATAACCACAACAATGACACGTACTTAGCGTAAGCATTTTGAATAAGGCCGTTGCATTTTCTGAACTTACGTATAAAAATACTTGAAAAGACTGAGAGAAAAGTAGCCGGAAACAGAGCAGGTCTTTGTGCTACATCGATACACTATAGTGAATGTATTCGACTTTAATTTAATTTCTCAGTACCATGACAATCTTCTAGCCTTGGAAAGATTATTGTCTTCACTTAGGAACAATCACGTTTCTGAGAAAGTTCTCAATAAAAGTATTGACGGTTCAGGGAATGCGGTACTCTTTTTGTACGGCAAGTATTAAATTCTATTTCATAGAGGATGATGACTTCATAAAATGTTCAAGGGAGAACATTTGCTAATTATTCTGGTCACTATAAGGAGCATTTTCTGCCATTCACACGATACTAGTTTTTTCATACAGTATTCAACTAAGAAAACATTTTTTATGAAAGTCCGTCCTTCCAACGTCTTCCTTCCATATTCCAATCCTTCTGTTGCTCTCCATTGAAGTAAATGAATACGGGCCCGCTGACGTATTACCGTACATATAACCCTTGCAGATACGTCCCTTAAACAGATAGATATTAGGGACGTACAAAATACGAAAAAGGTGTACATGTTAATTATATTCTTTGTACTTTTAACGAAAGAGAAATATGGAGTTCTAAAAGCGAGAAAGACCACTTCACAGAAATGCAAAAAGATTGTCTTGTAGTTTAACCGATTTTTGGCAAGAAACTCAACAAGACATTTGTCCTCTTTTTTTGCTAACATTCTAATGTTACCAATATTTAATTTTACAAATCTGTCTGTATAACATGAATTAAGTATTAGAAATTAGAAACCTCATTAAATTCTTTACTTTTCTTAAAGTTTCATTTGTTGAAAGATTGTTTTGAAAACAGAAAGTATCCATGGCCTAGTACAACAACCTCCTGTCCCTTCTTTCTGTCCTTTAATGGCTAGGGAACGTACGCAGACAGCTTTAGACCCTCATCGTGACTGCAGGCATCGATGCTTGTGTCTGCCATTCTCGATCAGATTATGATGTTGGTTGTTGATGCTGCACAATAGATGTTAGGTGATTTGATTACACTGTACAACACAACACACTTGCCAAGGATGTTGTGTACAACGTTTTGTGTGCAATTTGATGCAGCGGCTTACGTTGCAGCGCTTAGGTATTGTCATCTGTATATTCAATCTTATCTGCCTTTTTGCTATCTCCTCTAGTTATCTCCCGAGAGATAACATGTTGTAGAGGATTAGCATAGATTGCTGTAGGTTTGTTTAGCTTTCCAGAGCTATTAAAGGCGGGGGTGGGGGGACTTCTTATGGCAAAATATTTCTTGACATTTTTTACAAAACATGCTCATTTTTCTTCATATTGGGGTCTCATTAAAGCATGCCAAGGAAGGCTAAAATATTTTGCGACTAGTAGACTTTAAATTTGTAAACAAATATGCTTTATGTAATATGTCAACTGTATTTAAAGCTTGTGTATATATAGTAATTGCGCTTGATAGACAATTAGTGAAGAAGGATCAAGCCTTGACTTTGGAACGCCATCCCTATGCTGCATGAAAATATCAGAGAAAATGTAACAAATACTTTCAATTAATAAAGGATACCTTTGAAACTATCCATTGATATAGCTCCAGTTCTCTTTATATCAAAGATATTGAACATGGTCTTAATTTTTCTCAGCCATAGCTCTGTACAGTCCACCTTCTCCAAGTTTTTGATAGCTTTAGCCAAGTCTCTGTTGCAATAAATTGAGAGTTCAAGAGATGATATGATGAAATTGAGAATCAAATCAATAAGATGAATGAAAGAGCAGATGAAGATTGTGACACTTATGAGGAATTTCATTATTTATCACTCAATATTCTAGAGTATAAACAACACAGAGCTGAAATATATGTGACAAAATTTATCACTTACTTCCATCTGTTTCTATTTAAAATTCACGGTCAATAACTGCCGTTATGCAATTCCCAACCCTTTCTCCTTCGCTATCTCCCTCTCTCTAAACCTGCAAATAATAAAGTCAACAATTCGGGAAGTCGATCCCGAATTCTCACCACTACCAGCAACCTATTTTTTGTTTGTTTCGTTAACTTGCGTTAAATAGTGAAGTCGTAAAGATCGGCGTTTTCGGTGTGGAAGATCGTGGGTTCGATCCCTGCCAACGCTGTAATCAATTAATATAAAAGTCAGAGGGTGAAAAGCTAGTAGATCGCAAAGAAAAAATGCTTGTTTTTCTGGCCTTGCGCTGAAATACTTCAGAACCCCTCATCTAGACTTTAAAAACCAAGAATACTCATCACTTTACATCAATTCAAATTGTATGACAAAGTTTGAGTTGACTATTCAAGTATGTTGCATGCAGTCTTTTCATTTCAGAGGCAATACAAAAAACTTAAAATACTTGCAGTCAGTTCAGATTAGCTCAGTATCAGGTCTTTGTATCCGTAACGTTCTCATTCCTTCCTTCTTTACCAATAATTGGCGGCATATGTCGTGTGACATTTGTGCGTTAAAACATTTCTCTTTAAGACTTTTGGCGATTCTTACAAAGCCTTCATGTATACCAAAACAGAAGTATTGTGTCACATCGTTGATCGAATTGGGCGTACAGGAGGGGGGGACTTACATCTATACAGATTTACAGATTTTTGGTTTATTCAGCCTTGTGAGCTCTACCCTATATTCGTGAAGGAAACCCCGAGTAGGAAAACCAGCATCTCGCAAGTCTAGTTCAAGCTCTGTGAAGCTCGAAACGCTCTTGTCTTAAAGTCATATTTCACCCCTCGTCACTGCTACGTAAAAAGGCAGAATATCAAAACTACCAGAATATAACTAACATACCATATTCTGTTACTTCACGCACTACCTAATTCTTAAGTAGTTATGACATGTGTAATCGTAACTCCACGGTACAAATCTGAGTACCATAGATTATGAAACACAGAAAAACAGAGTTTCGTAATCTCTGCTGGCATCAACCATTGCCTATACATTTTACTTTAAAAAACTGATGTTTTCTAGGGTGGGAAAATGCGTGAAATCACCTAAATGTGTAAACCTTGTTACGTATTTAACTAATTTGCAACACAGTCTAATTTATGTTATACTATTTCATTTTATGTTACCACAAGGAAGGACTTCCATAGAAATGCATGTAGACAGATGATAAAATACTTACGCTTCCTTCAAGGATGATGATCTAATGAATCCAGGTTTTGCCATATCGTACACCAAAATCAAGCCGTCTTACGGAGCGTGGCGTTGATGAAAACATATACTCACTTTAACTGAAGGTCGCGGTTTTCTAACCTTCTCTGTTATAATGCATGGTTGATTATTTGCCTGCTCTTGCATATGACGCTCACAAAAAGTCTTCATTTAGTCGCTGAGGTGAGAAAAAAGAGACATAAGCAAAAATTGTCAACGACAATAACTTCTCAGTTGTTACAAAGAGGATTGTGATATTGAAAGAGGCCGTCATACAACAAAAAAATTAAAACATTTTAAATTAGTCTACGAGAGCTATTTTCACAGAAACACAGCAGCCGCCGTGGTCTAGTGGATAGGTTCCTAGCCTTCAGTTGAAGAGGGTCAGGGTTCAAATCCCAGAAGGGCCATTGGTGACGTCAGGAAGGGCATCTGGTCTTAAAGTGCTCTATGCTCCAACAAGTTCCATATACATGGGCACCGCCCTAGCCCCTGAAAAGGGGAGTGCACGGCGATAAAACCGCATCACATGGAGGGAATTTAATGGTTGATAAGATTTCGTAGAAACCCTTTTTACGAAATCATGATACATTGGTAACAGAAATACAGGATGGAGAATAGTTAAAAGAGGAAAGGTATTCTAAGGGTGATAATTAAAGTAAGGACGCTAAGAATATAAAAATGTTTAAAATTTCAATCAAGATAGCTTTAGAAACTCTACAATGCAACAAGTTGAAACAGTGGACAATTAACGCTGTTTGAAAATAGACTTAAGTCAACAGGAGGTAACTCAAAAATTTCTTATCAAGAGGTCTAAAACATCAGCATCAAAAGTTAAAATTCTGAATAAAAATTCTATTGAATATTAGAGTCGTAAATTATTTAAAGATTCATATGAGAGATTTGAGGGGTGGTAATCAAAGATGTGTTTTGCAGTGTTGATGATAATCATGATAACGATGGTGATAAGAATGATGATTGTCATTATTATCCAAGCACTTAGCAACAGCAGCAGCGTTCTTGTATAGCCATCGGCATACCCCTTGTTGATGATTTTAAAACACGATGGTAGCAAGAAGCCCCCAAAAGTGATTCCGCAGTGATCATAAAGACTGCAAGCAATAATCAGGTTGTTATTGCTTAATCAGAACAGGCTGTCATCGATTTACAAAAATGGGTACCTATGTATACAGACCGAATTAATATCACCAATTTGGAAATTGCGTTAAAGGAAATATAGTTGCTACACAAGAAGCGTCATGTCACTAATTGTCAGTTTCTGGAATGTTGCACAATCTACAATTGTGACATGTGAGTGCAATGGCAGCAACAAGCTGTAAATCCATATGGGCCCATAGTAGCTAAAATCAGTAAAAACAGCAAACAAATTGTCATTGGAGTGTGTTATTGACTTGCAGTATATACATATGCAAAATGAACCGAAATTACCAAGTTATAGAATAGGTAAAGGAAGTGCCATTTGTGTGTGTGTGACAAGAAGAATGTTAGGCCTTGGGACACATGCGCATATTGGGCATCTAGTGTCAAATGTCCAACAAGGCGTGACTGAATCATCACACAAAGCCCGGCGCCTCATGGCTATCCTGTATATAACGTTATTACATTCTCTTTATACAGGATTGATGGGCTTACTTACTGATAAATTTATTAAAATTAAAATTTATTAAAATTCAAATTTATTAAAATTATAAAATTATTACTTGGACAATCTATTAGCTCTGCTTCTTATATTTTTGCACCATTACCGAACTCATAAACAAAATTAAAGTTAAAGATGAACATTTCATAGTCCGTACGTTGTTAGAAAACCTTTTCTGTGATGACTTTGACTCAGTCTGAAGTCAAAATGTGTCTCTTATATGAAAAATCTCTTGCGCGTTTTTGCCTGCTTCAATTTTTTTACATTCCATGTCGGCTTGCTATCTAGTGGTGAGCATTCCTTATCTGATTACCTATCTTAGTATTTTATTCCTCCAGACATAAAGCATGAATCCTAACAAGATAGCTATGCGCTACTCAGTAACATTGGGTCTGTTAGGTGGATTAGACGGCAATTGTCACTGGCATTTTTGAGATAATTTCTAGCCGATACTCTCTTATCCTCTCCGTAAGTCACTACCGAATCTAAGAAAGTCATTGAAATGAAATTTGATCAAGAATTTCATCTTATGGAGAATGAAGAGCTTGTTTATCGCTACTATGCCTCTCTTTACATGAACGAAAGACAATGCTTTGGTTCAGTAAAAACCCAGCTTAACAAATGCGGTCGTCTACAAACTTTATTATTACCATAATAATGATAATGGCCGTGGTGACAATAATGAGCAGAAGAAGCAACATGATTGCCATCATCGTCATTATCACCAACTAAAGTACTACTTTTGTCGTCATTAAAATGTTTACCACCATCATCTTCATCATCATCATCATCATCATCATCACCATCATCACCATCAACAGTAGCAGCAGCAATAGTAGTAGCGTTGGTGGCATCAGCAACATCATCACAATCATCATCAACTTTAACTTGCCCTCCGTCTTCTTCTTCTTTAAAATCATTGTTATTATCATCAAATCATTATCATCATCATCATCATCAAATCATTATCATTATTATCATCAGCAGCATCATACATATTTTAATAATGATTATCAAATAATTTATTTAGTTCCCAGTACTCTAACGGAAGCCCACTGATAGTTGCAAAGTGTTTTTGAGGAAAGAGTTGGTGACATGCTTTCATCTTTCTATAGTGCCTATTCGAACTTATCATTTCAAATCCTCTCTTCAGAAAAAACATTGCAAGTTTAATGAGCTGTGGACAGCATGATGGGCATGATGGCAGTCCTTCCACGGTCAAGCCACATGGCACAGAGAGGTTGGCATCCAAAATCGCGTAGAGCTGTATTTCGATGCCCTCTGGTGCTGTATTGGGAGATAATGTAGCGACTAGAGATAGAGATCATGATAGTAACGGGGGTCACCTAGCTAAGTTGGTAGAGCGCACGTTGCGAATGCATGAGTCACAGCTTCGACTCCCTTTGGTGACATTCTTTTCTGTTTCTCTAGTATCTATTCGAACTTATCATTTCAAATCCTCTCTTCTCAAAAGAATGAAATCTTTAAAATGTCAAACTATGAGCATGTATTACAACAGAGGTCATAACAAGTTTTTATGATCTTTGACTACAGTACATAAATGGGATGAGTAGTGGAAAGTCTAAGGTCATTGGACGGCCGAGAGGTAAAGTAGATGGAAGAGACCCTTTGATGATGCACAGTAGCAAGTGGACGGACAAATCTGTTCGGGAAGAGCTAGTAAAACCCAAGAATAGGGAGCAATAGTGGTTTAAGAAAGACATCGTTCTGGAGGAACAGAGGATATCAAGCTAGTAGATAAGAGAACAAAGAGGTGCGAACTATGCTGAGTACGAGTACAAACACAAACTTTCTCATGAAACATTGTCATGAAATTCAATTCAAATATAAAGCATAACAAAAACGAGAGATATAAGGTATTGATATAGACTTAACACTATTGTGGCATGTGTCACCAGACTCTTGAGCCTTTGCCATCCGATTTTACCGAATGGCACAATAGTTCTTAGTAAGAGTTCACGTTCTTTCCAAGAGGTAGTGCTCACAGAACCTATACTCTATATTAATTGATGTTCAATAGGCAACTACAAGACAAAGGACCATGTACCTGCCTTCAATAGATAAAGTGCTTCCAGACAATAAGGTATACCTGATCAATGTATTTATAAGATCAATCTCATAATTGTTTTGGCTAGACCCTTGCATTAATATTTTCCCGTTTTAAGACACAAATGTTACAAATGATGTACTTTATGCTTTTCTTGTTTTGTTGTGATGAAATAGTAGTATATTAACAGTAGGTGAAATATCATTACCTTGCTTTCCTTGGTAGGTTGTAACATGGAACTATTTACGTGTTATAAAGTTGGAAAATTTTTTTCGCAAAAGAACGATAAGGTACAAAACCCACAGATATTTAATGTATACAGTTACTACATATTGAGGCTGAGCCTTAAATTATAAAATTTTTTGCTGCCATTGCCCCCGAAAGGGCGGTTCGTTAGATTTTATCGCGATTTTGGGTTGTCACTGGAAGACAAGGGGATAAAGTTTTCTTCAGTTAATACGTCAACGCTATTTGAAAAATTATTGAAAACAGCTAATTGGATAGACCCTTTGCATATATGCTTGCTGGTTCATAGGAATTCACATCCTCCAATATCCCTACTCGTTCAATGTATCAACACAACTGCATTCGGTAGGTGGGAACCTGCAGACAACGTGTAAATGCAGCAAGAAGATGCAAAACATAAAGTATTGGCGATCTAAAATAAAATAATAACTAATATCATATTAAAGTTATGCTGAATTCTGTGGTGAACGTTTCAGCTTTATAATAATTTAAATTCACTAGATATGTACCCAAATAATTCAGGAACATGACCCCTGTCTACTATGCTGTTACACTAGGTTGAATGGGGTTTTGCAATAGTCCGGAGGTCGACGTTTCCAAAGCAGACTGACTCAGAGCACTTACTCTCCTACTCAGCATCAATGCCCACCAAACTCGTTAATAATTGCTGTATTACTGCCAATGTTATATTAGGCGCATTTACTGGATATACCAGGCGTCCTCTGGCTCTACTGTATTCTGCTCGAATATTGTTTATAACTGATTCTCCTCGATGGGGGGAGGCGTCTTTCCAGGAGCCGTTCGTAAGTAACTTCGCAATGATAAGTCCCATGATAATAAACGTTAGGGAACTGTTAGTTCGATCCTAAACTACCAAAATACCAAATACGTTTGGATATCGAAGCAATAAATCAGTGGAAGTGGGTTCCTTGTCTATCAACTTCATCAGGGGCATCACTGGTAACTAGGAGATTGTGGCTAAATTTTGTGTCATTCTCTATTTTG
>JAAAKL020004669.1:0-20571 GCA_010016065.2 Carybdea cf. marsupialis auct. non (Linnaeus, 1758) | reverse complement strand
AGAAGGGCCATTGGGGATGTCAGGAAGGGCATCCGGTCGTAAAGTGCTTTATTCTCCAGTAACAAGTCTCGTGTATATGGGCACCGTCAAACCCCATGAACGGGAAAAGAAGACGTTAAACGGAGAAAAAAAATCAATAAAAAAATCAGTTAAAAAATCAACATAAAAATCTGTAAAAAATCAACAAAAAATCAATAAAAAAATCAATAAAAAGACCAATCAAAAAATCAATTAAAAAAATCATGGTACCTAATTCAATATCCAGTTTATAACCCTATCTAATCTTAAATAATCACGTCTCGAAGTAATGTAAATGTGTCAAGGCAATTTTGTCTGCACTCTTCTGACGTAGATAAAGTAGCCCACAGGAAAATCCCCTGCATAGTTAATTCCAACATGGGAAGCATCAGTGTTTAAGAGTCTCATATCGTAATCTTTGTATTCACCTTTTATAGCCCTACTATAATACATGGCCTATGAAAAGCGGTCAGGCTAAGCATAAACTCGCCCTTGTCTGCATAACTTTATCCAATGATTTAGCAGAAAATGAGTTTCAATTGTTTGGACATCGGCAACTATTGCGGATATGATCAGGTACAGAGCTGAGGGTGTTTTTGCAAGTTTCATTAACCATGGAATTGTTGGGATTAGTTTAAATGTCTGTCCGAGACCTTGTATCTACGTTTGTAATTGCAGTACAGCTTTCCTAATGCTATTGCCTTATCTACTTCTCACGATTAGGTATCAATGCTATCGTTGCTATTGCGACCTACACCGGATATAATCAGGAGGATTCAGTTATCTTGAATGCTTCTGCAATCAACAGAGGACTCTTTAGGTAGGATTTATGTATCTTTGCTTATTCAAAACCAAATTCGCTCATGTACATACGAAAAATGCACACGTGTACTTTTTGAACTGTAAACTGCATTCTTTGAGGGAAATCGCTCTTACATTCCCAACACCGTTCCAACAGTTTAAAGAAGTGCTGGGCTGGCAGTCAACAAGGATTTCTCCGCTACCCTATGTTGTATATTTTTTATTGTCATAACCATATTCCTTGTATGTTATGATATCTAATGGCATAGTTTAGGCACCTAATAAAGGAGCGAGGGGGGGGGGAGGGGGGGGTGGTGCCTGCTGAGAACAAACAATTCCAATCCAGTATTTTTATCGATTGTGCTTACTCTTTTGATAAAGACATGTGGAGTATTTACTTTGCAATAATAAGGAAAGACACAGTATCACCATTCGAATCAAAAGAGGCTAACATGCGTGAATGAATCCGTCGTTATCGACCCCCATAGACAGAGAAGGGTGACCATGGTTATGATTGATTGACATGCGTCAATCTTAGGCTTCCATTCTCTAAACTGTTCCTAGTACCAGGGTTGAAAAGATATAATTGGAAGACATTCCTTGACTTTGATTATGTTCAAATATAGTAGAGGCTTCGTTGAACCTCGTGAATCCATTTTTTCCTTGCAATGCTTACACACCGTGCTTTTGATAATTTATCCTTCACGTTTACCGTTCTCTCATCGTCTTTCTAGGTCCGTTTTCTACCGATCCTACCGAGATCAAGAAGCCAGAGTCGGTTTAGATCAAGAGGAAAAATTCGAAAGGCCAACAAGAGAGTCTTGCCAAGGTAATAATTTCATCTATGCATTATAAAATAAGAAGTTTCAAACCTGTGTTGCTTTATTTACGAAAATGAAAAGAAGGGAGTTTTGTAGGCTAGCAGAAAAGGGATTTCCGTTACCGTATAACCGTTGGTTTTGTTGTCTCCCTCCATCCCAATCCCCCCCCCCCCCATTTCTAACACAGTCTCATCTCCATGCAATGCTCGATGTGATGGATTAAAAATGTGCCGAAAAGGTACGGACAATGAATGTCATATTGCCCAAAATAGTTATTTCATAGTTATTTCATGGACTATGGTAGTTCCACGCATCTTGGCGGTCAAGACGTTGCTACGCTCATATGCAAATGAAGTCTATTCTTGTTGTTTCTTGTCTTATTAGATTTTGTTGTAATCTACCGTTTTTAGAATGATGAGTGGGGCCATAGGAGTTTTAAGTAGATTGTCCCAATTTATGAAGTAGATGCCTGGGGAATAGGTTATATTTCTCACAACATGTTGTGGCAAATAAGCCAAGGGAAGATGCATTTATGAGAGTCATGCAAGAGGAAGGAAGGGAAGCGAAGAAAGAATTTATGATATTTAATAGACGTTTTAGGATGGGAATGGGTGAATTACTTGAGTTTCAGTTGTCCCACTTCTCTTTAACATAAATTAAAAGTTTGTGTTCCAAATAAAAACGCAGTTGTGAAACCCAGTTGTACAACACGACAGGGTCCTCAGAGCGAGTTTTGTTGTACAAAATGTTGCACCATGTATATGGGGCTTTAGCCAAATTTGCTTTATCTGTCTACTCGTATTTGTCGGATAATATTGCCAGTTTATGATCTACCGTTAATTTCATTTGATGCTGTGATATTGTGAGTTCGTTGTCCTTATTCCACATTATATGTTTTTTCCGGTTAGGTATGAGGAATGCCATTTATGAAAAGTTGGATGACGACGGACTGGTAGCACCGGGCACAAGAGTAAGCGGTGATGACGTCATTATTGGAAAAACCATCACGCTGCCTGAAGACGATGATGAGGTACTTCGTTTCTTATTTTATTTTGGTATTGTTCTTGGTATTTTCTTGCCTGTCGACAATCACGTATAGATTACACATCCATATATATTTAACGACATGATGCGGAGGGAAAGTGATGACGTCACAAATCAAAAATTTTGGAAATAGTAAAATTTGACTCGGGATATCTTAAGGCAACCGTAGAATAGGCTGTTTCCCAAAATACCAGACCTGTAGTATATATAGTGTTTAAAGTAGAGACGTTTGAATTTCAAACGCCTCTGGTCAAAACTCTGTTAAAATTCCTTGAATCCTCAAGTTAGGATCCAGCATCATATAATAAGGTTTCCTTAGAGAGATTTAAAACTTTGAAAGCTGATATCTCGGTGTGGGGAAAAGGCATCACTCTCAATTTTAGGCATTGACGTTCTTACTAATAGGCCAACCTGAAAATTGAGATTCTGTCCCATATTTCAAACATTTTCAAAATCGTGACGTCACACTATTCTTCCGCATTATCCAGAATATCGCACCTTAACTGGGTGGGAAAAATTGGTTGTAAAGGCAGCGCTACGTTACGATAATTGACCTCTCGATCTTACATATTACTGCATTTTAACAATATTTTATTGTGCTCTTGTGAGCATCACAGCCAAAAAAGATGAAAATGTGATTTCGGGGAAGTACCTAGGCACTTCTTGCAGGGAACTATGCTGATTGGGCATCAATTGTTACCAAAATTATAAGTGCGAGTGGAAGTTCTGTTTGAGATAGATATCTTTAGGTGTTGCAGCAGCATTTGGTTTGTATGTAGTGTGCTTGTTGCTAACTGTACAGAAGGAAGCAATGGTCGAATGCGATCGGAGGCAACGCTGTTAATATAGATATTGCGCCGTTGTCTTGTGATGTCATTGCATTGGCGCACTTTTTTTTATGTCACTTTGTAGATTGTCGATTGTAGTTTGGATAGATAGCTAGGCACTTGCTACTGAAGGAAAGGGGAAGCTACGCATGTTTTTTGATTTAGTACTACGTAGTGTATTTGTAAGGGGGATTGGGGGGATTCAAGGTCCGTTTTTAGAGTATCTAGTGCATAGAGGGAGACTCAGATGGTCGATTGCAATCTGAAGGAATGCAAAAGCGCCTCTTACTTTGACTGCCACAGTTTATTCGGTCGAGCTGAGGCCCCACTTCTACCTTGGGTCAAGTACTTCCGACAACATTGTTGTTACCCATGGCCGGTTTTCCGTCTATTTTGCAATGCTTCTCAAAATAGGGCCGTTAAAAGTTTTGTCGATGTAAGAGGAGGAGTGGTAGTAAAATTGGTTGAGAACTCCCAACTTTTGATTGCATCCAAGGTTTGTCAAGATTTTACTCTGAGAAGTAACGATGTGTCAAGAATAAAATAGTATATACGTAGCCCACTGAAGATGCGATTTTTGTTACCGTTCTTTTTAGTGTCACTGGAGCATCACCCTTACAGTGTAGGAGGGCTCAAATCATGGGTACACGCCAGTGAAGAAACTGTTATTTTGAGAAAGTTTTGTCCTTATTCAAGACTTCGTTAGGTCTACATCAGATTCTTGTCAAGACTTAATGCACTTATTTTGTAAGGTATTGCATTATTGGTAATTAAATGCAAAAAAACATTGTTAGAAATGCTCACGATGTTATACCAACAATTCTTTTCGCGTTGAATTAATTAATATTTTCGTACGTGTGTACTTTAGTCTAGTTGCTAACCCAATGTACACACAACGAACTTTTGAGACATTTTGAAACATTTTCAAAGGAAGCGTTTCCTCAAAGCCCAAAGCTACGATTTGTGTATATTCGCAGTTACGTTTATAAGTTTGAAATTGCAGACGAAATAGATAAATCCTGAATAACCTAACAGTACAGATTCTGTTACTGTCCATAACATGTTAGTTGGTAGGTATACCAGTTAAGTGTTTCTTAGATTTAGATGTGACCAATTGATTTTCGTCTTCCAGCTCGAGAGTCAGACCAGGCGATTTACCAAACGAGACGCAAGCACCTTCTTGAGAGCAAGTGAGACTGGAATTGTTGATCAGGTTATGGTTACAATCAACCACGAGGGATATAAATTTTGTAAAATCAAGGTAAGAGTATGAATATAAAGGGTATAAAGGGATGCATGTAGTATGAAAATGCTAACTGCTGCCCCCGTGCCCCCCCGCTTTTTTTAAGGGAAGTGGAGGTCTTGTTTTAGGTTTCAGGATGTATATGTCGAAGGAAAATGATAAAAACTAATTTTTTTCATCGTTTATGAATGTACTTTATTCCTGAAATAGCAAATCGACTAATTAGGTGGACTAATTAAAACTAATCAGCCGCTTGTCCTGAAGGTGCACTTACAGTGTACCTCCAGTGTTTAGGAATTTTTTGGTATTTTGTTTATTGTGCTGACAAACCTCCTTCGATTCTTTTTGCCGTACATTGAGTGTACTTCAGGTAAAACTGTTTAAAAAAGCACAAAACTGCACTGCTGACTGCCGACATGTTTTCCTCGTATTGAATTTTTCAGCATCAACAATTGAGCTTCCATGTTCCCTATGACGTCAGATTTGTTTCTTTTGATGTCAAAATATGCCTTGTTGTGGAAAATGTTCGTTAAGGAATCATGTATAACTACGAAAAACTGTACGTGAGACCAAAGCTAACGGGGCAGATCGATGCCTTGAAACAAAATGAACAAAATATCAAAAAATTGAACCACTGGAGGTACACTTTAAGGAAGCATTGTCTGTCGTACCTCTCACTACCATCACTACCCGCGTATTTGTCAGAGCAATTAACACCGGAAACTGAATGGACGATAAATTATTTAGACATCTGTAGTTACCTCATTTTTGCCTTACTTATTTTATATTTCAAATTTTACCATTTTATGAATAGTGTCACATCCTGGACTATGAAGCTTCGTGACGCACTACTCCAGGTTGCAAATGCAGCGAGTAGATTGCAATACAGAGCACTTTAAGTTAGTGGTGATAGTGGTGATATGTGATAAACTTGTTTTGCATATTTGAATTCTCTGTTATCACTTTTGCACGTTCTTGTGTTAGTTTAGGAAAGTAATGCGCTGAAATGTGTTTAGGTACTATGTCCCGTTTTTGTTCAGATGCTAGTTGCACGTATCGTGACAAAATAGCAAAAACGACGTACAAATGGTCTAGTGCACTGTTAATGATTTCTGATACATTACGCGTTCGTTTCCTTCTGTATAGGTGCGCTCTGTACGTGTGCCTCAGATCGGTGACAAGTTTGCCAGTCGACACGGACAGAAAGGAACATGTGGAATAACGTACAGACAAGAGGTAAAGAGTGCTAAAAAGTACGATAAGATAGTGGATAAGGTATTTTAGAGAGAACAAACTGGAATCTGCCAGTAGTGCAAGTACAAAAGTAGTTAAGGATTATGTGATTGTTAACAAGGATTCCTTAGCTAAGTTTGAAGTCAGCATCATGCGTCATCCCGAAATCCATTGTCGAAATTGTGATCAAGATAGGGGTTGTCATCAATGTGTCAGTAACGTTTGTCTCTTCAGCTCTGACACTTACCCTTAGGCGTTTCCTTTTATATCACGACCCGCCCGCAATAAGCGCCAGTCAAAATGTCTAATCAATCGATCCCATGTGCTTAATCTAATAGATATCAATCCCGTGCTCCTTTTAGCGGCTCCTTTTTGGCAGGAGTTGAAAGAGCACTCTGACATTATAAAAGTGACACGAGAAAAAAATCCCAACTAAATTCCAAAGGATTTTAATAGAAGCGAATTATTGCTCGATCAAAAAATACAATTGACGCCAAACCAGCTCTGGCAAAATCTTATGTGATATGATGGGCGGAAACTTAGTTGTATTGACTTCTGAGAAGGATAAGGGAACTGTCTTTAAATGTAAGCTTGCAGTTTTTATCGATTGTAAAACATAGACTCAATTTCATGAGCAGATTACTGAATTCGAATGTCGTGTGTGACAGTAGCTAATCTACTTCAAATTTAGAGTTAGCCACGTGTAGAAACGGAGAGCCCACTTTTACGGTTGCTATTCATAGGTTTTGACCCACAGTTAAGTCGGATAAGTTAAGGTGTTTATTTTCGCGCACCCCTGAAGTGTTTGTCTTTACGCCATGCGTAGCAGGATTTTCACCAATGTCGAAATTGCTGTTGTGTCATCCTACCACGCGTACTAGCTTTATCGTGACAACATCTTAAAAAGTGTCCAACTTAAATTGACAAAACCTTTTATATCTCTATTGGATGCCGGGGAGCAATCTTTTGTCGTCAAGAGACAACTTTCGTAAAACCACATATGGGTGAAAGATAAAATTTAGTTTCTTTGCCGGTGCTTTCGTGTCATCTCATTGACACATTATCAAAGGTGAAATGCTAAAGTATATAAGTCTTACATAAGTGTAGTTGATAAACAATATTAAAATTAACTCGTAGATATAGATTCAGGAGAATTAAACCTAGTAAAAATTCTTGCCTGTGGTACAACAAAATGACAATACAACTAAGGGGTTTGGAAGGTATGTGCATTGTCAATTTAACATTTCGAAGTAGGCTAAAATTATGAAATTTCGATTTTTAAACCTTAAAGTGGCATCATAGTGTCTGGAGCATTTACTAAAGCTACCGTCAAGGGTTTAAACTTTGATTGCAGCTCCCGTATACCGTATAACTATAAAGTAGTGTTAACAAATCGGCGTAGATTTGTAATGGGAGTTAAATGTCGTGAGACGTCGTTGGGCTGATGGGAGAGGTCATGCGGTAAAAATTGATACACACGTAGCTGTGGCATAAAAATGAATCGGTAGGTAGCATCCTCTGCTAGCCGTCTTTAATTCTTGATACGTTTTTTTAAATGTATCATTTGGCCATTTCGATATTCGAACCATTTATGCGCTGCTGATTAGCATAATCGTTTGCCATTTTGAGCTCTTCTTTAGTGGTTGTCATTTTTCTTCCCTTCATAGGATATGCCATTTACTTGCGAAGGGATTTCGCCGGATATTATCATCAACCCCCATGCTATTCCCAGTCGTATGACAATCGGGCATTTAATCGAATGCTTGCAAGGAAAGGTGAGAGTCCACCCTTGAATCTTTTTGTTGAGTTAGAGAACTAATCCATAAAACACACGTTTTCCAAGTAGCCTGCGTACAGATCGTTCGAGGAAAGAAAACGGTGGTCTGGATAGACATGATCTGGAAAGGCAGAAACGACTCAGTCCTTATCGTAATTGTCGTTTCTTGATGATATCTAGTACCGGGCGTAGCTTGGTAGTTATTTTTGTGAGGCGTTCTGTTAGCTGCAATCACTATAGGGGTTTCACGCTGTTTTGATAACGGCTTTGCCTGCAGTGTGTCACGCGCCTTTTATTACTTCGCAAACTTGTGGAACAAACTAGAGCTAATGAAGTAACTACAGCCAGGATGAGTGTGCTAGCTTGTTCATTGGTTGTAGACACATTCTAAAACTGATCAAGACCTCCCGAAGCTCTTTTAATTTTGAACGTAAATATGCTAGTAGCTATGGCCGTAGGCCGCATGGTTTAAGAAGACCATCGATGAGGATTTGTAGCCAAGCCATTAAAGAGCTGAAAGCACGAATCTTGACCATCGCAAATATTTGAAGACTTGACAAGTGGTACAAGATAATTAAGCTGCAAAGTATGCCCATGGTTCCGAAGATTGTGGCCATAAACCATAGGTTTTGACTAATGCTTTATCAAGCTCCCACCGAGACAAAACCATATTCTGTCAGTTTATGAAAACAAAAGACCTTTGATTAAAATAAACTTTTTATTGACACTTTTAAAAATTGCTCGAGATAGTGAGTTGGCCTTTTCGGAATTATTATCAAAAGCTTCGTTCAGTAATTTCTGACCATGAAATGCACTTTGTCTGACGGATAGCCTGAATGCGATACTTCCATTTAAAATCGAATGACGTATTCTTCCAAGTTTCGCAGTGCTGGATGGGATTTCTTTGTTTTCCAAGTAATGGCGTGAGACCGTTGCAAAATTCAAAGAAAAGGATGAATTCCGTTGTCGGGTGCCATATTCCGTATTAAGTTTTTCTGACGGAAATATCAGAGATTCGTAATGACGCCATTTCAGACTTTTGGGTTGTTGGCCTACGTATCACACTGATGTTACTCTATTACTCTTTCTGCCGTTCTTTTTAAACCAGGTATCAGCCAACAAGGGTGAAATTGGTGACGCAACACCATTTAATGACGCAGTCAATGTACAGAAAATCTCCAGTCTTCTGAATGACTATGGTTATCATTTACGTGGGAACGAGGTAAGGGAGAAGCATAGTATTAATACAATGCCAATTAATATATGTACAAATATCAAGCATAAATATGGGCTAGAATGCCAATGATACATTGAATTGTCCAAAATGCTATTGATAAATGAAGCTAAGTCACCTTTTCTACAGGGTCAATATTTTCGTTGTAGTAATCGACATTCTACACAATCATGCAATCACATCAATTTGGTATGCCATTTTGTTAGAGACAGGGTCATTTAACATCAGTGTGATTATCAAAACGGAAAACACAAGGAGCCAACAAGCTCTGTAACCGGGGTATATCTATCTGAATGCATTTCTGCGCTGAGTGCAAAGATAGAAGGGGAACCGGTCGGCAGTAATCTCTTGAGGTTCTCTTAAATACAATGGCCACCGCGCTGTTAATATTATTAAAGCATTTTAGGGTAATTCAATGATCTCTCAGGCTGAAAGAATATCTCGTCAAATTGTTGCCTTCAGTACATCTTTTTACTTTAGTGGCTCCGATTTGTCAAGAAGAGAACTTGGCGAGGCTTCTTTTGCAAATACATGCGTATGTTCAAGTGTAACTGAAAAACAAGTTAAATGAAACATAAATGGACATTCAGTGGAATGCAGTGTCATGCGTATGACATAAATTTGCCGGTAAAAGAGTCACCCAGTATAATTTCTGTATAGTTTATGTGGAACTGTCGAGATTTGATCGTACTTTAATGCGTTTACTGACAACGGTGTTGCTAGAAACGTACTGATTTTTTATAGCTTTCTACCGCCAATCGGACTAAGATAGCTGCAGTAAATCAGCATGCGTTGTTTGGGTGCAAGAAAATTAGGCAAGGGAGGACTGGGGATAGTTAATTGTATTATATAGCTCTCATGCTTCGACAAACGAAAAGGATTTGCAGTGCGTTGCCGCATGCAGACACTGATAGGTGGCCTTATGTCATCTGCAATTCGATTTTAACCTCAAGATTCAATCTGAGAACCAGCTGATTACAGACACAAGTAGTATTCCACATGGGCCAGATCAAGTGTGTCGGACTGTGCGGGAAACCCAATCGCGTTAACCGATCACGTCATTTCTTTCTTCCGTGCCAAGAAGTATCTTACTCGCTTGAAATACTTGATGGTTTGAATGAACCTTTGCTATTATAATCTTGGCGCTGGCGTAATGACTATAATCAGATCTTGTCTAGACTCTATGCATTTCTGACGCAAGGGAAGCAAAAAGAATTCCGATATTTTGGGTATACGGTTTTGGCATTCGCAGCAACCATGCCCTTGAATTGATTTTTCCGTGCGCCGACGACATTCTTTTATACTTAACTTTTAGAACCCTGGCTAGGTAAGAGGACATGCTAGAGTTAGAGGACATGATACAAAATGAAGTCACTTCAAGAGCATTGTCTACAGCAGTTCTTCTTATCATATATTAGGAACCACTACGCAACAAGAATAGGCTTTGGACTGAACGTGTGCTCTTGTCAGTAACTTTTTCCCTAGTAATTTCGACATCTTGCTGTTTTTCTAGGTTTTATACAACGGACAGACAGGGCGAAAACTCAACGCACAAATCTTTCTGGGCCCAACCTATTATCAGCGCTTGAAACATATGGTTGATGACAAAATTCATTCGCGTGCACGTGGACCAGTGCAGATATTGACTCGACAGCCTATGGAAGGTCGATCGAGGTAAGCCCTCTGAATGCTTCCTCCGAGGGCTTTAGTAGTGAGATGCATTGATACGGATATATATATTTTTTTTTGTTAGATATAGAACTCATTAAACATGAAGTGCTTACGGCGCTGGTCCGGTTCGAACCCAGGATCTCCCACACCGAGAACGAAGACTTTACCATTGCACTAGATAGTGCAATAGTAAAGTCGACATTCCGGGTAGTCGATCCCGAATTCTCACCACCACCAGCAACCTTATTTTTTGTTTCGCTGTTAGCTTCATCAGTGCCATTTCAG
Organism: Carybdea cf. marsupialis auct. non (Linnaeus, 1758); assembly: GCA_010016065.2. Taxonomy (NCBI): domain Eukaryota; kingdom Metazoa; phylum Cnidaria; class Cubozoa; order Carybdeida; family Carybdeidae; genus Carybdea; species Carybdea cf. marsupialis auct. non (Linnaeus, 1758). The sequence continues at coordinate 9,617 of JAAAKL020004669.1, read as the reverse complement.
TTATATAAGTACTCCGGCAGACACACAAGCATTCATGAACTTCATAGTATAGAACTCATTAAACATGAAGTGCTTACGGCGCTGGCCCAGATGGAACCCAGGATTTCCCACACCGAAAACGAAGACTTTAGCATTGCACGAAATAGTGCGATAGTAAATTCGACAATCCGGGTAGTCGATCTCGAATTCTCACCACCACCAGCACCCTTATTTTTTGTTTCGCTGTTAGCTTCATCAGTGCTAGTTCATTTATATAAGTACCTTTGACTTGGATCTATTTTGCTACCAGTGGCTTTCGTCCTGTGCAACTTTTTCATGCAAAAGAGTAACATTTTCGCATGAAAAGATATTTTTGAGCCAAAAATCAAGGAGGCGTACACTTGCTTTGTCCTAGTATTGTAATATCAGCAGGAGAAATAGACCTTCATGGAGTTTCACTAATGTTTGTTTTAGTGTAACTTTTAATAAGGTCTGTGGTACTAATTTAAAGTAACGGCGGAAGGTGCAGAGCTAAGTAGAGAAGGGTGTTGATTCAAAAGAGAGTGAAAAAAAAGAAATCTTTCTTCGAACAAGATATTGCTTGCAAGAAATATTGACGTCTACTGCAGTGTTGTGAAAGTCATCAACCAAAATGTATTCAGAACTGCAAGTTAAGAAATAACTAAAAATATAATGGTGTCTGATGAATAAAATTGGAATAATTCCCGATTTTTATAAACCTTCTGGCATTTACTCCTACTGATAACCTCCGCCCTCATTTCAACGGACCGTCAACAGAAAGCACATTCCAAGTAGCGCCTTTTACAAGTGGGCAATAGAGAGTGTCTTTTCTTTTTTTTCAAAGTTGTAGAGGTTCTTTGCTACGTAGACATCAGTTTGAATTTCAGTTGTTGCTCCATCACATAGTTTTTGTGTACTGCAATAAAAACAATGCATATTATTTCCTCCGACGTGCTGATTTCATATTACAGATTTTTCCTTTTGTCTGATCTGCAGGGACGGTGGTCTTCGCTTCGGTGAAATGGAACGAGATTGCCAAATCGCACACGGCGCAGCTCAATTTCTAAACGAACGGCTTTTCGAAGCATCGGATGCATACAGAGTTCATATCTGTAACATATGTGGTCTCATTGCCATTGCCAATTTGCGGAATAATACCTTTGAATGCCGAGGATGCAAGAACAAGACAAGAGTAAGGAAATTTCATTGAATGTCATGATTCAAATTTTGAAAATCGTGTCTCGGGCTTTGAAATTCTCTTTGAAAGGGATTGCAATAATTGCCTTTGTTGATCCCCAATGTCTCCATTCTCTCCGTACGATGTATTCCAGCGTAGAGGGGATCATTTAATTGATAACGCACTTAGACCACCCAAGAACAGATTGCTTGATTGGAATGCCGTGGGTTTTTTCGTTAGTCAATAGACACTTAAGTACCTCCGTATTGAAGACGCATGCTGTTAAGCCCGACACAGTACGAGCATTGTTTGAAGACGTCGAAGAAACATGGTTTCTTTACATGCAAGGGGCATTGTCATAATACTTCGAAAGCAATTTTTGTACGTTATCGTGCAAAGTTATTGCTTTTTGAGCCCAATCAAGTGTTGAAATGCTTTAAGTTTGTCGGCGTCTCCAACAAAGCCTACATTTGTCACATTTCTGACCTCTCGACTCACATAAATTGCCATCTGTGTGATAGCACTTTTGCGAAACTCTTCGTTTCCCCTGCCAATTAATAGAAAATTTCGTCCTGAAGGGAATCAACTACAGTGACTAGGATCTCTTCCTCTTAACACCTTAGTGGCCCCCAAATTGTCTTGGCACACCAAACTCAATACCTCATTTGTATATTGTTTTGGGTATTGCAAGGAGTAGAATCTATATGGATGCTCTGTTTACCTCTGAACCCATCTGCCTGCCTGGAAGCGGTCTTACAGGCTACAGTCACAGAACATAGACTGAAGACATTCATTCGGCCAAAACTCGATTACGTTCATGGGCGCTTAATTTGTTACAAGAAGAAAATGTATGAGTAGGCTCATGCCAATTTTGACCTTATGTCAACACGTCGATGATTTTGTTAAATGACACCTGCCACAGTCGAAAGTAATATCTTCTTTGTGCCTGAGTTCCCACATTTGCTGTGGCTCTCGATCAGTGGTGGACACGTGGGAGCGAGTGCGTGTCGCTCCCAAATACCATTCCCCATATATGAAAATGTTTGCTATCCATAAAACTTTTTCAGAAGTCACTAGTAAAGACAAACCAGTGTCAGTAAGAGGATTCAATTGGTTATCGGACAATCACTGCTAATTCAGAATTCACTCTTAATTGAATAAAAAAATGGCTGAGTCCTTGTTGACAGGTCATAATTTGCCCTCCCACCTCCAATGATCTGTCACGTGGACCAGCACATATCACGATTAGGTACGTAAAAGTCATCTTCGACTGTCAATTCGAAATTTTTATTTGTTGCAAGACCTCGAACATAGCCTGTGGGATGGAAAGCCAAACCTCCCCTGTTATATTTGCTTTCAATCCCAACATCTCCAGTATCACACCCTGGTAATTAGAAAGGTTTTGCCCTAATTTTCAGTGCCCATTCCCCACATAGGCGTGAGCAACCTCATACGACTTATGATATAACGCAGAAAATCTTTGTTGAACCACTGCATGCTGCATTTCATCTCCATCGCATTTGTAGAAAACAACCACCTTTGCATCGCACCCGGTCATTTTAAAAGGCCTGTGCACCTGTTCTGAACAGAGTTATACGTTCTGATCTTCGACCAGTTTGACGCCGTCTGCATCCCAAAGAGTTTTGGTCGTCATCATATGATGTTCCTTTCAGTATGACTGATAGTATCAAGGTCATTATACGTTCTAACATTTATTGATTTCTCCCAGAAGTCGCTCTTTTATTTAGCATCAAGTACGATGCTGATAATGACAATAAACACGCGAAAACCATCTTGAAGCATACGTCACAGACTTCAATCATAACACCTTCATTACATGGCTATGCAGTAAAATGAGAAATCGAATGTCATAACCTTGTTGAGCTGGTGTAGAGCTAAGCTAGACTATTTGGAAGAGCAATGTTCTGAAGCCCTGTGAAGACCTGCCTTCATACTGTGATCAATATCTTTGCCATCATCAGACAAGAGACATTCTATATGATATCACTATATACAAAGCATGCAGGTGATCCTCACCAGTTAATTTCATTTTTATATTCTGTGTACTGGATAGCATCCAATGTAAACCTCTCGTCGCTCAGCAGTTGGCGATTAGGGCTTGGCAAACATTTTCAATTGCAGGTGAAACGAACAATGAAATTTCCAAGTACTATTTTAAAATATGCTATCACTTATGATTTGAAATTGTTTTGATATAAACCGAAGCACTTTTCCCGACATGATTACCACAGTCTTTTTTGTGTAGTATATAAAGGCCAAATCTTTCTCCAGCAATGCAAGTGAATATTGTTTACGTATGGTGCTTAGACAAATGTGTTCGCTAGCATACATCGTTGGGGGAGGCGTTGGGTCATGCAGTCCCTTGCAGAGCCAAAGGAAAATCAATTTGTCATTTGTCATTTTTTTATTTTAACCATTTCCGGAATTACAATTGAAGTATTTATTTACATCAGTTGCTTAAATTTAAAATTTGTAGAGCGTACTCACATTCCAAGTAGATAGTTTCAGACTGAGTGGAGAATGGCTAGGCCCCCAAGAGAGTGTACGCCCGACCAGCGGTCTCTTTCATGGAGGCCTCGGTCAAGCCACAAGGGCATATAATTCGACATCGAGTCATGTAATTCGCCCTCTTGTTGAAGTCTTTTTTATCTATTTTCATGTTTTAGCAGCTATGAATGTAAAGACAGTCTTGTCATTTAGCTTATTGCATCATCTCTCCATTTTTCTTGATCCAGATATCACAGATACGTATCCCGTATGCATGCAAGTTGTTGTTCCAGGAACTGATGTCCATGAGTATTGCACCAAGGATTGTGGTTGATCCCGTGAAGTAGCAACCAGGACAGCACATGGTGACCATCCAGGCAACTATGGCTTGCCGAGGCAAAGCCTATCAAGCTGCACCGCGCTCCATCAGGCGGCAACAGTGCTTTGAAACAACAGACCGGTACCAGTCGGCATAGACCGCAGCATATCCAGTGCCGCACATTAGTCGGATGAACAGGTATCATCAGGAGATTTTTCACCGCGCTTTACTACAAATCAGTAACTGCTCCATGTGTTGTAGTATTTAGTATCTGGACGTTAGTAATAACACGCTAAGGAGAATTAGCGCCGCGTTTAGTGACAGCGGTTGTATTAAACAAGCCGAGAACACCCCTAATACCTCATTATTACTTATGTATTAAGTGCATTTTTATGTACAAGTGTTAAATACATTATATGGGTAATGTCAGTTCATTTTGAAGCTTGATCATTTTTGACGCGATCTGCTGGGGACCTTGGATTGATTTCTGTATGATACAAAAGATACGAGGTATTCTGAACGCAAATCTCGCTTTGTCCTCTGTGGATCTGTATCTTTGTGGTGAATAGAGAACCCTCTTCCCTTCTGTTAGGATAGGCAGTTTCTCTTATTGCTGGACCCCCCTTCCATTAGTAATCAATACAGGGTAACTTTTTTTCAAATTGATGGACTTCAAAGATATATATCCAGTACCAATGATATGTTAGGTATAAGATGTTGTCTGGTATTGTCACAATGACTTCGGTTGAAGCGTGCTGAGGCAGTGCAGCGAGCTCCTGTCTGCTCTACCTTTCCCATTTCTGTTGCAATTCAAGACAATGCACTTGATACAGTTTACAGAATACCCGCAGGATGGTTGGTGGGATATGGAGTTGTTGCAGGTGAATTAAAACAGGAAGATTTAGGTAAACAACAGACAACTTTTCTCGCCGCGGAACATTAGGTTGATGCTTTAGAGAAAAACGTCTTTCTAGACTACGTAGTGATAGCTTAAGCAAGGCATTTTACTTCTCAGTTGTTTGTAGTTGATCGACATCATGTAAGGCTACTCATAATTTGCCTGTGTTTTGAATAGCGCCATCTGCAGTTGCTTTTAATTTGCTTATATTTCTAATAACATCATCAAACTTTACTTGTAATTGAACGACATCATCTAAAGTTGCTCATAGGCTGTTTATTCATTTTATTGCATTATCAGAAGTTACTTCATATTTCCACAAGTGTTAAGCTTGGAAAAAAACGATACTAAAAGGTTTCTGGTCGTTGGGTGACTGATATTCCTGCCCTCGAGTCGAATGTGTCCCACGTTTGCCTTGCCATCCGCTTTTAAGTCGTGGCATCCACGAGTTGTCCCGCAGAGGTTCATTAAGAACAGTTACTTACTTCAGTGCTAGGGGTTCCCTTGTGTGACATACCTTTAGAAAATTGGTTAGTGGCATCAACATCCTTTTTATTATTTATATTTCGTACGACTAATGAGGGATGGTGTCTTTTTGTGGAGTAGATAAGTTGTAGCCTGGAAGGTTTTTAGAAACTTAATTTCTGTACCAAAAGGGAATCCATGAGTTCTATACAGATATAGACATGACGTGACAGTCACCACCTGAACGGAGGTTCATTATGTTGGTATTTTCATGTCATTCCTTGTCACTTCATGTTCATGAATTCGGTTGGCATGAAGTCTTCGGTCTTGGAAACGCAAATGCTTGTGTGTATAGGATTATTGCTATCCCTAAACACACCATGGCCGAATAAGTTTGAGTAGTGGTTTTCACAACGTGCAGAGTCAGTAGGAGCTACTATTGGTCAGCTGACACTGCCTTCGGTTAAGTGCTTATTGCAAAGCCACTTTTCGTCATTTCGATTAGGATCCGGTTAGAATCGCAATCCAACAGAAGCCGGAATGATACTTTTTGCACCAATGGGATATACTCTTGCAGTATTGACTGTTCTCGTGTCTACTTAATAGGTTCTGTTCAATCAAAGTAACTAAACATGAGCTAGTAGGAGATGATGACAGATTACGGACTGCGGAATTACAGACGCATTTCACTATACATATGACTACATCCACACTCGTGGTAGGTTGTTGCTCGTGTACGGCATCCGTTTGGAAAGATGCCTTTGTTGGCGAGGGTCGAGTGTTGTGTCTGCGCTCCTCTACTGACGACGTAAGATCTGACGAAAGGGGTTCTTCTTGGCGATGAACCTTGCCAATGCGGAGGGAAAGTGATGACGTCACAAATCAAAAGTTTTAGAAATAGTACAATCTGACTCCAGATATCAAAAGGCAAGCTTAGAATAGGCTGTTTCCCAAAGTAGCAGACCTGTAGTGCATATAGGTTTTAAACTAGAGGCGTTTGAATCTCAAAAATCTCTGGTCAAAACTCTGTTGATATTCCTTGGTTCCTTTTAAGTTGGGAGCCAGTATTAAACAGTAGGGTTTAGTTAGAGAGATTCAAAACTTTGAAACCTAATATCTCCGTGTTAGGAAAGGAAATCACTCTCAATTTTGACCATTGACCTTCTCACTTATAGGGTAACATGAAAATTGAGCTTTTTCCACTTAATTTAAAAATGTTTAAAATCGTGACGTCACACTTTCCCACCGCATTGGCATGAAGGCCATATCCTGGCAGTCTAGATTTATGGGGCTTTCGTTATGTGGTCAAACTATCGTTTTTTAGTAGTTAGACTGTTTAGTGACTTGACTGTATAGTTACTATAGTTATTCTTGTTCTTACCTGATACTATTAACACATTTCATGATCTATTTGTTTAACTATAAATTATTGTTATAAGAAAATCTAGGCTGTCGGTTCCGGTACGGAAAAACGTCGGTTTTCGTTGCCAATTTGAAGCTTGGAAGTTGTTTAAAACAAGCCAAATGACTCCTTGGCAAGCCAGAATCATGGTAAACATTTTGAACCCTTTAGCTCCGAGTGTTGCTAAATAGTACAATATTTCTCGATAAGGGTCCTACAAACTGGTTAATACTCAGAGGAATTAAAGTTATGATAGATATTGCTTCTATTACTGTATGATTGTAACCTGTATACTTATTTGATATTGAGTAATAGCTGCTAGGATACTTGTATTGGTCTGCTCTACTTTGATGCAATCTCTAGCCGGAGAAACTCTCTAGGTGATACAGATCGAAGCAAAACTGAACAAGGTGCATGTCTCAAGTAACGAATACGGGGCTGCTTATACGAATAGACTACATATAGCCAATAAACCTGACCTAGTCTATTATGTTCATGTTCCGGACCGTGAATGTATTCGTGAGAGCAAGGTCGATGCAAGTTATGAACCAAGTATGGTACCAAGTGTAGGTAGGGATATTCAAGTTGCTAGCTTGCCTTTTTCTTCCGCCCGTCTCTTTGCAATCATCACAAAGCCGAGCCTCACTGGCATTTGTATTTTAAGATAAATAGTGACAGCAACACGGAATTGAGCAGCAACATAATTCAAATACGCTCAACAGATCTTAGTGTTTGATCGTGAGTCATTCCAGCATGGGTGGTCCTAACAATATAGAATTCATTTGAGTGCAATACAAAGGATGCCTTCATATACAAATGAGGGATGGTGCTTGCCGTAACCGCAAGTCTTTTGATTGATGACTGACAATGAGAGAGATAGAGTGGGTTGGCTACTCTGCTTTTGGAAAGCATATAGCACGCTAAGACGAAATGATAAACCTGTAAGTTGTAGTATGTATTAAATGGAAACGAGGCCCCGACTTGAGGACCTGAGGGCTTTAACAAGTCGTTATTTTTATGTGCATGGTACGCAGTGCTGTAAGGAAAAGTGCCTCAGAGATTTTTAAACCGTATGACAAGCAATGGGGGTAATACGGCAGTGTGTATGAATTTAGGTACTGAATGCACAGTCTTAGCGAACGACTTTTAAGTTTTGTTTTTAATATCACTCCCGGGGCATTTGGGACGACCGGATGTAGCATCAGTTCATACCAGGTGACTACGTAGGATATGAGGAACGGAACTACTGGATGGTGTACTCCGTCAATGGCGTGAAAGCCAAGATGGGGCAACCTGAATTGAAGGGTGTCCTCTACATTCCCTGACTACCTGTTTATGTGGGATAGTTTCAATATTGCGCACACTGTTCACCAGGAGCCTCTGACTGAGATACTGCTGTATGTTTTATTTTATATATCCACAAACATTCTCAAGCTCTTGGCTGTATTCTACACTTTTAGTATGCAAACCTATTGTCAGTCTTGTTCCTGTACCGTCATAAGAGACACCGTTTAAGTATTAGACGTGACCTTAAATGGAATTAAAAATGTTAGTTTGATGCCTAGATTGCGTACAGAGTTGTGTTGTGTTTGTGAAAGAAAAGTTAAAATTGACCAATCGATGATTTGCTCGAACTTTCTGTAAAGTTTGTGTATAGCTTGACAACAAGTATCTGAACCTGGAAAGCAATTACCACAACCATAGAATCACAATCGATCGATCGATAAAAACATGTTAACTGATCAGGTAATCAAACAATTAAGCTATCCGTCGTCGACCATTCGATTAATCTATCTATCGATTATTCAAAGAATGATCACTTAGGTTTTTGTACGTCATGCTAACTAGCAAAACACTCAGAGATCTCACTGCACTGGAATCAAAACGATCGATTGGTAAGTTAGCCCACCAACAAATCGATAAATTTCACATCAACGGCATTGATATCCCAAATATATCCGAGAATTTGGCAACAAATCTAAATCTATTTGAGGAACAGTGACGTAGTTTAAAACCTATGTAATCGACGTTTAAACGAGTTACGACTTCGCTTAAGCTAACCCCTCGTCCTGTGACACCACTGTAACGTGAGAACAGTTGTAATTTTGTCATGAATGCCACTCCTCCATAACAGATGTTGTTATTAAATTTAATTTGTTTATCACAAAGCCATGTTTTGTTACACGATTTTAGTAAATTGTGGCCACTTTTGATAAGAGGTGTTTGTGATGTTAAGATTAAGTTCATATCAGCGAAACTTTACAAGCTTCATAGATTAGTTATTAATGAAGAAACATGAATAAAACCGAGGAATTGTTGTTACACCGGGCGTTTGCTAACATTCGGCCCTTGACTTCATTCGTAATATCCGATTACCGTGGTAGTAGTTTGTACATTTATAAGCAAATGCACAAGATATTATTGCAAGTCAAGTGGTTCAATTAGTTTATTAAACGAAAGAGCCCAGCAGATGTCCTTTTCAAGTCATTGACTGGCATCAGCTATTTAATTTTTATTTCACGAAATGCTGGGTACTAACTTATGGATATTGAATTGTTAGGTGATCTCATTTGAACGTAATTTAACTTTGATAAGAAATTCCTGTTCTTGCGGAACTCGGTTTAGTGGAGACTGTCCGTCTTCTTTTCTTTGCAGAAGAAGGACTTTTGAAGTTCAGGATCATTTTTAAAGAAAAGGAAAATGTTTTTCTTCAATTGATGCTAGCAGTGCCGTAACCACTGGGGGGCTGGGGGGGCTATAGCCCCCCCCAGTAATTTTCAAGGTGATTGAAAGAATGTTCACAGAGTTTACTGTTTTGTCTTCTTTATCTTCCTAGCTTGATTTTGTT
>JAAAKL020004668.1:0-20572 GCA_010016065.2 Carybdea cf. marsupialis auct. non (Linnaeus, 1758) | reverse complement strand
ATAAATAAAAATAAAAAAAAATATTTTTTTTTTTTTTTTTTTTTTTTTTTTTTTGTTGTGTGTGGGGGGGGGGGGGTGTGGGGTGGGGGGGGGGGGGGGGGGGGGGGGGGGGGGGGGGGAGAGAAGGGGGAGCAAGATGAACACCTTCTCTTAGAAGCCAATCAATTAAGCTAAGAAACGGTACCTACACATTCCATTCCATCAAGTGTAAGAATATTAGTTTTGTGCAACAATACTTGCATAAAATGTCTTTAAAAATAGGGAGAAGATAAGTAGGTACGTTTATAAGTTCCTCCCCTTAAATACTACCAAGCAAAGGGCTGTAATATCGTCGGAATAGTGTAACAACAAATTACACTCATCCTCCTCCCATCCCACGTTTACTACAAATCTCATAGTGCGTTTCTACCTTCATATTACAATTCTGATTGAAGGACCAACCTTTACAACGCTTGTGAATCCATCGAGGGCTTTTTTATACTCCAATGCTTCTAAACACAAGCACGCTCTTGCCCACAACATAGGTAAGGTTACATCACTTGACTTACAAGCTACAGTACGATAAAAAGATGGTTAAGGTAATCAAATAGTAAAATGGAGACAACAGTGCTAGAGGTACATGGATGGTATTCATTCTCCTTCGGTTTATCTCCTGATTTTCCCAAATCATCCTTACAAATAAAATACAAAGTATCACCAAGAAGGGAGGTTTGAAATGACAACTTTTCAATAGAAATTAGAGAAACAGAAATGATGACACCTCTCTTGGAGGCAAACTTCTCTGCATTATATGAATTGACCATTGAAGGATTGACATCAGGGTTAGCAATTTGGCGGAAATTCATGTGTCAGTTGGCCAAACCTTTTATGGTCGAGTAACATGGCGTGAAGAGGCTGCACTAACAACACCGTAGAAGTTGATACCAACATCTGACATGTAGATACCAATTTCCTTATGAGGCATCTCTTATGGTACATCAGGCTAGCACCTAATTACCAGAGTGCATTTAAAGCGCTAAATGATACCAAATCGTTTGCATATGCAATCACACGTATCTGTGGACACGGACTTCCTTAAATGTTTAAAATTTCATAATTACTGGTTTCATATCTTGCTACCCTATTGACACTGCATTCTCTTGATATGGAACTTAAAGTTAGGAGCTTCACATACTAAAATACAACTTCAAAGACGCGCTTCAATCTTCAATGTAGGTCCATATTTTACCAGGGTTGCTTCTTCAGTTCACAAAAACTCCTATTTAAGGAGTCTCATAAAATAACAGGGCTGTTTCATCAGTTTACAAAAAGTGATGTCAATGAAGGACCATATCTTAGCAGGATAGCTTAAAAGGCAAAAACTGTACTCGACGAAAGTATCGATCGATCGTTACTTATCGATCGAGTATTACTTCAGATTTCAAAAACTGATATCAGTGATTGTATATGTTTGGCAGGTTTGGTTTTGCAGTTTACAAAATTGCTATCAATGATGGACCAAAAAGGGATTGATCATCAGTTTCAATACAGTAGGGAATAGCAATTGAAAGGGAGGATGAAAACTGGTACTGAAAAGACGAGGGCACGTTGAAATAGCTATCACAAAGCTTGTTTCGCATTTTGCTATAGTGCTAAGCTTTGCATCAAAAAATTGACATTTTCCCCCCAATCACCATTACACTGATCATAACGAAAGCACAGTGAAAAGATCCACAAACCTTGGTTAAAGCACTCTCTCTCCTGTCGCTTTAAGCCCGCTTGAGAACATTTGTTTGCAAGTTCCACCCATTCATTTACATCTCCGGTCCCAAGAAATGCAGCTATCAAGAAATACTAAATACGAAAAGCAAACTTAGTTGGTAACCAATCCCTCACCAGTAAATGCGTTTTACAAACGACTTCATATCGTATCAAAATCATAACATAAAGCACTGCCTGCTGTAAAACACAACTCTGCAAACAAGAAATAGATATGTTTCGCAAATTAAACTACTGAGTAATCTTTGCCTTAAGAAGACAAGAAACAAAGTCCATGTAGTATGCTAGTTTACCAGTGCAGATCATGATAAAAATGTAACACCACTAAAGTGTTTACATGCCATAATCGAACAAACTAAACCATGAATAATGTTAGGATAGATAAGGATATAGGACTTAATATGTACCATTACCTTGCAATTCTATTTCTTTAAGTGGTAGACTGATTGCCAGCAATGGTTATAACACACTCGAAGTTTAACAAATTTAGAAAATATAAGTGACATATTTTTGACTGCGCATTGACACGAATTTATATTATTGTGGTATACGGTTTCATTGGTACATACCTGTAAGGCCTTTTCGTGGTCGCCTGTCTCCTCATATATAAACCCAAGAGCTCTGAATGGACTTTGGCTGTTTGGAGCTATAGAAACAATCAAATTAAAGAAAAGAGACACTTACATATCATCAATGATAACAAGTGCATAAAGAACGAAACACTTAAATGACATCAACAAATTGCAAGCACATATAGAAATACAAAACATTAATGTGATATTAATAATGGTGAAAAAACGAAAGAAGATGAGTCACTTACATGATATCGATGATGGTAAGCATAGAAAAGAACACAAAATACAAGAATTGAACTTGAAATTTAAATTCTTAATCATAAGATCAAAGCTAAAAATAGTGCATAAATTGCACCGTATTGCGAAACAGAGAAAAATAAGTGACGGGCATAAAGCTTCCTAAATGCGCCACATATCCTTCCAATATACAAATGGGCATGACTTAGCATTTGCTTCATAAATGATTGGTTAAACTGTGTCATGTTATAAAATGTGTGTTGACAATACATGACTTCTCTTAAGTAGCAATGGTGGTATGACCAGGGGGGCCGAGGGGGACATGTTCACCAATTTCTACGGAAACTGGATCTCATGTATCTGACATTTAGATTGTAGCTTCCCTTACGGAAATGTTTCCTGAAGTTTAAAGCCATAGATCTTGTCATTATGACGTAGCTTGTTATTGGAAGGGACAACTATAAAACTGCACGAAGTCAATTTGTACTTAAAAACTTCTTTCGTCTGACACTCCTCAAAGTACAATTCGTCTAAAAATAACCTGAAAAGGGAATCAGCGAAATTATTTACCCAACTGTATTTTACAAGGTAGCCAATCGGAATTCTGACTGCCAGTTTGGTGTTGTTTTCACCAATCAGTGTCAGTGGAGCTGAATGGTTAACCGAAAAGACCCAATAAAAAGACAAATTATTTTTGTCTACAAAGCAACGGTTTTCTTGCTTTGATGTGAATGGATTGGAGAACGGCCAAGTGAAAACCAGATCTAACTTTACCAATCACGCGGAAGCGATCGTCCGTATACATTTTGGTACAGTCTGGGTTTTCAAGCAAGTGCTGCCCTATGGCAGGGTCACATGGCTTAGTGGTGTTTTAAGATTTTAAAACCCGAAGTGGTTGTTTCCTTGTAGGAGCTAGTGCTTGACGAATACAGGATGGAACATGCTGTCTAATTCTGTCAACTAACCTCAAAGTCGTGCGGCCAACATAGCCAGCCTCGCACTGGCAAGAAAATGAGTATACTACAATGCTGTTATTTGTGGAAGGCACACGGTCTTTGTGGTTAGTTGACAGCGCTTTCTTAATGGTATAAACTACGCGTGGTGTCACAGCACCAAAACACTTTTCTACGGCCTTTTTGATTGGTTTTTGAATCGAAGAGGAACGTTACCAAACCATAGTAATTTTAAATACACAGGGCATTTCTTAGGCCCAATAGGTTTTTCCCTTGAAAACGCCAATAATCTAGCCTTGATGGTAAAATCGACGACATCTTCGGGATAGCCGTTAGATACAAAAATCTGCCTTAATGAATCGATTTCTGCCTGTAAATTCTCCTCTGAACAAATCATGATTTTGATGAGATTCACCTTGCGTGTTTTCGGGCAGAAAGAAGTCCAAGAAATGACACACCCAAACACACCCAAAATTGAACACCCAAAACTGAACAACGTATCCAAAAGCACTAGAGCAAAAGCAAAAGATCTAGTTAAAATAGGTCTTTTGCTAGATCAATAAAGGAGAATAAGCAGAATTTTTTGAAACTGCCAACATCCTAATTTATTAATGTTAATTATTTTCAATGATTTTATCGCAATATTTCATTGTTTGAACAGTTTGTGGTCTTTGCTTACACTGTTTCTTTGTACCTCCATACAGTGTATATTAGGACAATCAGTGGGTTGTATGCATACCATAGTTGGTTAAATTGATTATGTTTTGGTTTACACCCCTCCCCTGGTCTTAAATCACACCTGTAATGGATGGTTTTGCCCAGGATACATTTAACACTATCATCTTGATAAAAAGTACCAGTTATACACAACCAATCTGCATTTTCACAATGGCCTCCAGCTGCGTGTTGTCCAGGTCTGTTATTTAGATCGCCCTGTTCACTTATGATCGAGTTCGAATACCGGTTCGAACCCCGACTGAGCTCTTGGAGTTGGACCGACAAAACGAGTGGTAAGCTCCTGATGTGAAATATACTAAACCTTACTGCGGATAAGGCGTCTGGAAAGGCCATTTCATCAAAGATTTCCCTGATCTTTGCACAGCCCGATTGAGGTAATATACGTACATGAAAAACTTAACAAATGAATCCATAAACAGTAGTGCATTGAAGAAAAATGCGCACATCTTTTACAATAATGTAATTTATCAGAATATCGAGGCTAAAATGACAAGAAATTGAACTATGAAACATGGTTAAGCATGATCATCAACATGCCGGGTCAATTTTAATTTTCCATCTGCCTGTTCTCCACTGCTCAAAATTATGCGTAGGCATGATGATATTTCTCTTCTACATTACTTACTCGGTGGCACCATCAGTCTTGCTCTTTCGGCATACACTAACGTTAGCAGGGAGCGGCGATAACAATTTCCGTTTGCCAATTTGTAAGTTGGCAACATGACACAGAACAAGTAAACTGTACTGAAGAGACAAGATATCTTGCTGACTCCACATTCAATGAACACTTTAACCGCAAAATAATTTTTACCTGGATTCTGTTGCCCATAGTTAATTCCAAAAAGAATTCTCGATACCAAAGTTGTGAAAGGTCACAACATTCGCGTAGGGTTTCTTGGAAGTTTAGTAGATAATTATAAAAGAAGGAACTCTTCAGAAATATATCAATGGCGCTCATTGTCGGCCCATCAAGGTCCTTTCTCATTGATTTCTTTCCTGCTTTATCCGAGATCAAGCTTTCCAGCATTGTTCTCAGGAGATACAGCTAAAATATAAGTAAGAAACAACTGTTATCAACTTGCTGAAAACAAATTTGTACTTACTGGCAATTGCTTTTAAAATTGGGCGAGAGGGCTCTTAAAGCAGCAGTCAAAACTAAGAGGGAAGGCGCATAGCCAACAGAAGCGATGGAGGTAGACATTAAACAAGTGAAATCTCGACATATAACTCCTTTGAATTACCGACTTCATTAGCGATCAATACGAAACCTGCGGCCACATAAGTTACAAAACTAAATGTTTTGCTGAATATGTAATAGTACAGTTCCTTCCTCTAGGCCTCAATGAAATGTTCATATATTTGTCATGCAAGTTACATTCGACTGAGGACTGGATCACACTATTCTGCACCTTCAACATTAAATCATTCATGTACAAGGAAAAGCTCAATGAAAACGTTGCAACTTTTGACAGTGGTCAAAACAAATCACTGCGGTTACGAGACTCAAAATATAAATATTAGGGTGATGCACCTTTAGCCACACTAATGCGTATTTTCAGTAACAACATCGATAATTTACCTGAGTACTTGATGGTCCTACTGGTCGGCTGGGGATCTGAACCAAATATCCTGATTTGGGGTCTTTTTCTCCACGCAAAGCAGGATCATCATTAGCATTCACTCCTTCAGCTAAATCAATGCCTGTTTCTCGTACAGCAACCATAACGCTGAAAAGAATTTATAAGATACGCATATTCATAAAAAGTTAAATATTGAGGAAATAAATATATAAAAATAAAAGGACTTAAAGTTGGCACCAACTGTGAGAAATCTAAACATACAACTGGGCCGTGCCGTGCCGCGCCGTGCCAAGCCTTGCCGTGTCGTCCCGTGTCATGCCGTGTCGTGCCGTGCTGTGTCATACCGTGCCCTGCCATGATTAACTCTGGGTATGCAACAAGTCGAATTTTGAAATTTTAAAAGCATGATAAATTGGTTTTGCTACTTCAAAAATAAACCTAAGCTCAAACTTTTTGAAAAAATCCATATCAATTTTTTGACCTTAACTTTGCTTTCTTATCTCTCTCCAAAATAATTTGGAAAAATCAACACATCAAAATGACTTAATTTACGATAAAATTGAAGCTGTACCTTCCTACACATTCACCTTTACTTACATACAATAAGTTCCTTTAACTTTCGATTACTTCGAGAGAAAATTCCAGAACTTTACAATTTCCTAACAAAAAGGACTAACCACTACCCTGGCAGACGTAAGGATATGATAGAAACCAATAAATGGAAGAGGTACGATAAATTGTGCTTATCTTTAACACGCTCAGAAATTCTATATATGCACCTCCCTATTTTACGTCACCCTTTCGAACAATGTAATAATCACCTAGTGTGCTCATTAGAAACTTTACCGTACTTCAATTTACATTTGGAGGTGCTTGGATTGTTACCAATTCGGTTTCCTCGAAGACAGGTAACTTATCTATCCTCCACCATACATAGAAAAATGATCACTCGGCAAGATAAGTAAACACATAAAAACTATCCGTATGGACGTACGTTTTGATAAGGGTCTTCTTGGTATTCTTGGCTGCCTTTCGGAGAGGATCTCGCAAAGTACTTTGAATAAATTTCTGAATTTCTGCATGTACACAGTACCGCACAGCCTCGGAAAAAATCGCTTCCATTCTTGACATAACTCCGGAAAGTCCCTTGATCATCCCTATGACCTAAAAGGGAAAAGAAGTTAACACCTTGTAACAATCGATCAATTATGAAATAATCATGATCAAGCGAAGTGTCAACCAACTAACCTAACTTCACAGTGAGTCAACGAGATGATATAGGTTATGGGCCACGAACGTATGGTTCATTACTCTGAGTAACATCGTTGGTAATTGCATCTAGCTCTACGAAGCTCGAGTGGTGCATTTCCTGCGTCCGTTTCCTAGGTGGGGCATCATATCCTCAACATTTAAAATTTGAAGATGAAGATGAAGATGAAAGTGAAGGTAAAGGTGAAGGTGACGATGACGAGGAAGACGAAGACGAAGACGAAGACGAAGACGAAGATGAAGATGAAGATGAAAATAAAGACGAAGATGAAGATGAAGATAACGATGAAGATGAAGATGAAGATGAAGATTAAGATGAAGATGAAGATGAAGGTGAAGGTTAAGATGAAGGTAAAGATGAAGGTGAAGGTGAAGGTGAAGATGAAGACGAAAACGAGAAGAAGATGAAGACGAAAACGAGAAGAAGATGAAGACGAAGACGAAGATGATGAAGATGAAGATGAAGATGACGATAAAGATGAAGATGAAGATAAATATAAGGCTGAAGATGAAAAATAGGTAATAGTACATTTATGGTTTTGGTGACCAGCTCATTACGATTAGGATAATTGTAGTAAATATTCCCTTGTGACTGAGGCCCATAACCTTTTTTCCTCACCGGGCTCACATGCGTACAATTGAGGAGCTGCGAGGGAAGTACAAGTAGTAACACACAGCTTTTCTTTGCTAATTTACATCTTAAAGGGATTCTGGTAGCCAGGTTGACATATTGTAAAAAGCAGTGGTAGACGTCTGTCTTTAGGTAAGCAATAAGGAAACCAACGGGTATACGTATAAGTTACATCGTGTAATAAGTAGTATATTATGGTTAAAGAGGTAGGTACGGTAGCTGCATGTAGGGAGAGTGGTTTTCATTCACATTGGACGACATAAAAAACATGTCTAACGTTCGACTTGTTATGACACGGGAAATGTAATCGGGTTTATGTATCGTGAAAGTCAATTGCAATTAAGTTGCGACTTCAAAAGGATCAGCACCACGGTGCAAGATATAAGATATGTGAGTTTTAAACTACGAAAAAATCGAAAACAAGAGTTATTTCCAAAAAAAAAAGCCAAAGAGGGCTATGTTACAAGCTACACCTTTACCTGAATCAGTGCGAATTTTTCTTCCGAGTTGTAATTGTACCTTGTGGCCTGTTTCGAGACAAGAAAAAGGATTTTCTTAGTAGTGGTAAAACACTATACATCTAAAATTGAAACCCCTTCTGGTATACTCTCCTTAAAGCTGGCTCTCTGTTTCCGATCACAAATAAATTTGTTTGACACTAAACATCCCTCCCACCCCACCAATAAAAGTTCTGAGCTAACATTACGAATCGTCTATGGTAGATTACACGATGGGCACATTGAAGCAAGTAGGAGTCGTACAAATAATGGGTTCATCTGTTCGGTTTACTCCAGTTTCTAAGAAAACTTTTGAGTTTCAATGTGCCCCATAGCTCCCTTCTTTTCTTCCTTGCTTAATTAATTACCCACTTACGGCATTACTTTCTTGCTTTAAAAAAAGGAGCTTCTATGTAATACTAAACGGAAGATGTAAAAGACGAAATATTGGCGAAAGAAACTGGAAGGCATGTTAAAGTAGGCCACAATAAGCTCGACATGCCTGAATAGTAGTGATGTTATTTAACATAAATCTAAAATAGAGTAACTGAAAAGTATTCTAGAAAACCTCAAATGAGCTGTGGAGGGCATTTAAAAACGTAAAAAAAATTTGCAGTGTCATGCTAAATGCTGAAATGGAGCATTTGCAAATCGGTTGCAACAAGGCCGAACACATAACATGTCAACTATATCATGACAGGACACATGATGTAGCTTACCCGTTCGTATTCCTCAGCTGTTTCTGGGCATAACGGGTTAGAATATTTGTCCGTTGGGTGCAGTAACTTCCAGTAATACTACAGAAATAACACAATAAGAAAGTAGGGTTTTATAAGTACCTTATATATACATTGACACTAGCAACATAGTTCCATACTTCCTCAAGTGCAGACTATTTCTTCAACAATTCCTTGTTCAGCCAGCTAAGAGTGTACTCTGCTTGCAACTCAATAATGCCACGTTACCCTCACACTCTTCCAGCTGTACAAGCTATGACACGTAATTACTTGTTAAAGTATGGCCACATAAGGTTCTGCACGATATGACATTACAAAATATTTTCGTAAAAAAAATGTGAACAACTATGAGTTACACTATCTACCTAAGTAAAGCGTGATATTTGATAATTTAAGATGCCTAGTACACACATTAACGCTTTCCGAAATCTGTTGTAAGGCTTGGTACATGAGACAAGTGAACACTATTTTGACATTCTTCAAGACTCCCTTAGACGATGGTTGTTACCCTAAAAGCACCTGGTCTGTCCGCGATAGTTATCTGCCCTTTATTGTCACAACAGTTGTGACACGTCTTTACGTCCTACACGTAACAAATCATATTGCAACCTACCTGTCCCATTGGATCAACGTAAGTCAGCATTTTAAGAAAATATACCTAGTTAAAGTGGGCAGCAGACATTTCTTCTGTAACAAGCTTGTAAGTACTGTAAACATTGTATCAAGCGCCCAGGGCCTCTTTGCAAAAACCTAACTTCCGCGATGGGTGGGGTGACATGGGGGTTGGTGGCGATCTCTGAATCACGAGGCAGAATGCGATATGGTCTTCCGTCAATATGCAAAGCTTTGAACTACTTTCCTGTCTTTGTTCCAGAGAAGTAGCTCAAATTATAACCCAGGAGACCTATACGAGAGGGTCAACTAAGTGGTTCTATAAGAAGGTGCGCATAATCGGTACCTATGACTGATATTTCCAGTAGTTGTCAGGAAAGGCCTTTGCCCCGAATGGGTGAGAAGTAACTGCAAATCTGTAAAAGCTGAATGTGATATTGTCCTCCCAAAGGATGCAATAAGGTACAGTCAATACAAGATATGTAGGGCAACACAAGAGTGAAATTATAAGATGAAAAAATTACGTGTGATACAGAAAAAGCAAGATAACGTACCCCTTATGTGGCACCTTATGAATTTATACATGCAACCCCCGAAACTACTCGTGTTGAAACGTAACTTACTAGAGTAACAGAGGCTAGTTACAAGAAAGTTGCATTCTAGCCGAGAGATGTAACAGTATATCTAAGGTGCTAGATACTAGCACACTGGACTGTAAACAGCAGAAGTTCGAATCGACCGACCATATCAACCATACTCAGCCTCTTTCTATTAACACCTTATAAAGAGGTTTCCTGTACTTCATGATTGGGAAGGAGGTTCCCGGGGGTGACAAAAGAAGTTGCTTTACACCTAATAGTGTCACTGGGTAACTTGTGTAGAGTGAAAGAATAAAAAAACCTTACCAGTTCCATTATCTGAGCATTCCAATTCGATACCATCTTTAAACCACGCAAGGCCAGATCACTCAATTTGATGCACTCATTGTCACTAAGAGGTGCTGGGTTGGTTGTAGTTACGAACTGCAATAGAAACATGCCAAAGAACTTTCGGAGTCAAGAAAACGCACCAATATTGTTCAAAACGTTTTAAACTTCAACCACAATAACAAGAAAAATAATACAAAACAATCCGAGGCAATAATTTCCGACAAATTTTGGAATCAAGCTACTTCCCCGACTGTGACACCCGGTTTGAAATCTGAATAGTGATTTTGTGCATTTATCGTTAGAATGCAAAATATGGTAGGGCATTCAGATACATATCAGAGAAGACAAAACATGGGAGAGGAGGGAGGGGGGAGACAGGTTTATCGAAAAGAGCGGACTTGAAATAACACGTTTTGAAAAGATACAGAGAAATCGAAACCATATACACACGACTCCCCCGTCATGTCTTCTTCTTATACATAATCATGTGACAGTGCCGACCATTGCCAAGCTTTCTTGTCCACTGCCCGTCTGACAAGAGCAATCTTTTCCATTCAAGTCCATGTTGCGATGCTCTTGGAAAGCATAGTTCTCTGGCATCCATAATCACTCTTTCCTCCCATCTTCTCTCCTATTTTAACACAATCCGAGGGTCGTGAGTTCGAACCGAACCTGAGCATTCCTGCCACGATTCCGGAGGTACTGTGCTCTGTCACCTGCTCTCGTGAAGTGGAAAACTATGTTTCCAGATAAGGCGGTGAACCTTATCTATTTTCCAGGGTGGGCTGCAGGCCAAATCCTAATCTTACATAGGTGCATATAGAATGATAGGCTATCTACATTAGAAGACTAGATCCTGAACTTTGCCGCAAGAAAGAGTTCGTAATAAATCTCGGTTTGTATTAGTTTCCAAGTAGGTCTGCATGTCTCATCCAATCACATTGCTTCGCGCTATTATTTCAATGTTGTTAGTATTATACTTGTGATGCTCTGATTAGCATCATACCAAAAAAGTTTTCAACCTTGCGACATGTCTTCTATATTCAGACAATATTTCTATTATCATAACTTGATATATATAATAACTTCTTATTTCCATTTCGTGTGTACATCTCAGACATTAGTAGATAGCGAGTGTCATCTCAAAATAATCGAAAAACCAAATGTCCTAACTGTTTCAATGTTGTTAGTATTATACTTATGATGTTCTGATTAGCATCATACCAAAAAAGTTTTCAACCTTGCGACATGTCTTCTATATTCAGACAATATTTCAATTATCATAACTTGATATATATAATTACTTCTTATTTCCATTTCGTGTGTACATCTGAGACATTAGTAGATAGGGAGTGTCATCTCATAATAATAGAAAAATCAAATGTCCAAATTGTTTTACCTCATTGCTGTATCTTGCTAGTTCACTCATAAATTTCACATGCTCTTCGTGAATCTGATCAATCTTTCCTGTCAGATTGTACTGAGTCATCCCCACTTTTTCCTCCGCATTTTCTGACGCACAGCTCCATTTTGATGGTTCAAAGTGCGGACATTTCTTGACGTAGGCCACCAAAGACAGCTGCATATCCCCGTACAGGGGCACAACAGGTAATTGCTGAAACGACACATAAGAAAATCAGGGAAAGATAGTACGTATCAATTTACAAGGCTGTCGTGTTCCTCGTATATTTCCGACGATTTGATAACAGACAAAAGTGACTGCTGATAGAAACAAGCAGAACTGTAGAAGCCAATCCGTGTACTGTCCTGGCCTTCATTACGCCATTCATTACCAAAATCATGTGGCATAACAGAATCATCCTTCCAACTAACAGATATGACTAGTTCATACTATAAATATTTGCGTTCATCTATTGGTACATATAAATTTCATATGGGCCCTTTTAATCTCTTCCGTACACCCCTGACGAACTTCCATCAGTGGCTGGATTATAACAAAACAGTAAGGCTCTAAATTACGGGAACCGTGATTTTACGATGGATGGAAAGGAAACCATCACAAAAAGTTTGGCAGTCACCGATCTGCATCATCAATCCAGAACCCAAATGTAGGCTTTGCCGGCTCAATAAGGAGAATTTGGTTAAATACTAAAAAACAATTACAGGACAAAAGATGATAGGGAGATTTAGGTCAATGGTGAAGGGAAAACGAGGGCGAGGACAAGGGACTGGGCTAGGACGTGTTCTTCGAGGGAATGCATCAAGTTTTACTCGTTCTCAATTTTAAAGATGTATACATAAACAACTATTTCCCTGAATGGATTTCAAATAACCTGTAAAATTACAGTATAGTAACTGAAACTAGTTTTTAGTAAAAGTTTGAATGGACAGGGCTACATGGCCAGCTGCCCCAGACAAATACAAAACCACACCAGAAATCATTCGATCTCAAGGAATCACATGTATAGGAAAATCACGAAATTTCACAGAAAAGTCACAAAACGCAGAAGAAAATCCCGTAAATCACAAAAATCCACAAAAAGTATCACCGTGGTTTTTAAAACTGATCAGGAAGTGTCAACCTTTTTAAAAATTCTGCAACAATTTGCACTCCACACTTAAACGTACCTTAAAGACTTTGTCAATCCTACTAATGCTGATTTTCTTCTTCTGGTCCAGTTTGTTAATATTTGTAACTTTTCCATCAAGAAGGAACAGTGTAAAACCAATAACCTAAATTACAATACAAAAATCATTTAGAATTAAACAGTTTCCTTAGTAAGACAACACAAATACCAAATCATAAATACAAAAAACAGTGAAACGTATCAGCATGATAGTTACTTTCCTTTCTGTCATGGAACAAATTATTGGTAATCGAACTCAGAAAAACGCACCAAATTCCTGATGTCGCAAAAACTATATTCACAGCATGGGAATCACAAATCCATTTGTCTATACAAGAAGGCGAGTTTGCTCAGTTGGTAGAGAGCTGATCTAACAAGCAGAACGTTTATGGTTCAAGTCCACCCTTGCCCATCAATCGGAAAACTCCTACTGCGAACCCTGCAGTGAAATGGGTAGCTGGCATTCACTGAGGAAGGATAAAGGTGACGAGGTAAGGAACTGGTCACCCTACCTCACCATGTTGTACCTCAGGCCATATGATTCTCTACTACATCACATCCCCTACGCTCTGTAATAGAATATGGGACTACTTTTACCTTTACCTATACTATTAGTTCCAAATGGGCTTAATGCACTCCACATAAGGAAGCTATGATATACAAGGGCAGTATTTTAATTCTTGAATTTGGAGTATGGGCTTGTGGTGTAAAGGGGGGGGGGGGGAGTTGAGCAGAATCTAACAGCTTGATTAGAAGAAATTGGACTTTTTACACTTTGGGGTTTTAATCGCATATCAACATGGTAATTCCGTCTTGGTAGAAATTGGAAACTATCAATTACTTAAGAAAAGCATGTTACTGTCAACAGTAACAATGAGGGCAGTCTTGAGAAGATACGAATAAACAATTTTTCAGACTCTGGTCACAATAAAAACATTGTTAACATGGATTTTGAGGCAAATATGTACAAACTTTCAGGCATTCTTCTAAAAAAATGATACTGATTTTCGTGATGTTCAAGACTATGTTGTCATACCAAACCAAGTTGACTCTTTCCAGAAGCAATCTAGTAATGAATACACAATGCTACAATAGAGGCAGCCTAACCAAGTTGTCATTTGTGACAACAGAAATGAGACATCATCATCAGCTCAGAGATACACTGGAAAGACAAGCAAATTGTTACCTTGGAGGTGAAATTTTATCAACAAACATACAATGAAAGGAAAAGTTTAATGTGGAATTAGAAAAACCCTGGAGCTTGCGATATATCTTTTTTTTCTCAATTTCACCTTGCCAAAGCCACTGCCAGGAACCTGGTTACCTTTTAGTTTTCAGGTGACAATCTATTCATGCTTGTTTTTCTTGTGTATTCATGCTATTCATGCCAGCAGTCCTCTCCCTGTCCTCTGGAAACATAGTTTCCCACTTCATGAGAGCAGATGACAGAGCACAGCACCTCCAGGATCCTGGTAGGCAAACTCAGGGTCAGTTTGAACTCATGACCATCAGTTTCTGAGTCTGACACTCTACCACTATACCACTACTGTGTCCTGCTTTCCATTTGCCAATACTATGTCATCTTTATAAAAGCTGGCAACTGTGTCTAGCTGCCTCTCTTGCAGAAGATTTTTTTTCCAGAAACAGTCAACTTGGTATGGAACTGTGAAACATACTAATAGCAAAAACCCTGATGGGGCATATTAAGCAAATGGGCTTAAAACTTCCAAAAGAAAATGTAATCATATTTTCACATTTATAGTGAACGTTCTTGCTTACAAAGTTCACTCATATTATACAGTACATTCCTCTAAGAACATAAAATCTAAATACTGCATGACATGACTGTATTTACTTTCTAGTTGGGAGCATCAAGAAATGAACAAAGCGCTATTGAAACAACAACAAAGTATTATGTTTATATAACACTATTGGTTGTCTGTGAAACAAATGTGCACAATAGAATAAATGCCATTTCTAAATTTGATCTAGTAAATAGTGAATTGTACAAGAAATTTGGGGGAGTATTTAGCTATAATATCATCCATGTAGAGAATTGAGGGGTAGAAGACCTCATGTTTTCAGATATGGTAATGGCATTGTTTTAAGTAAGAAAACTATTGATTCCTTCATTTAGTACATAAATTGATTCACATATCAGAGAACTGTGGAATTAAACTTGTATAGATCAGGAAACCACTTATGGAAGACATTCAATGAATTATATCAAAGAACCAGCATAGGAGTTATTCTGTAAGAATCTGTAGTCGTTTACATCAAGTCAACAATAATATATACAGTCCATAGAGAACAAGTGGATCTTGAATTTTATCATAATCTCAACAATCCACTACTAACTGTATTTAGGTAATGTAAACCCTTGCAATTAAACTGAAAAAAATTAACCGTGTTACTTAAAAATGATGATCATGAAATAAACAAGAGCAAGTTTTGAGTTAAAAAAAATGTTAATTACACTTTTATTATGCCAAGGAATGTCTAGTCCACAACTGCTGTTGAATCATGATAAATCTGAAGATACTGTAGAAATAGAAGACCTGTCACTATCACAACTTATCTTTTCAAAACTTAGCATCTCAAAGGCTCTCTTATTTACAATAAATATCAGTTTCAGCACAATACCTTCAACAGCATATGCTTCTCAGCAGGAAGAACATACATCTTCTGGTCATAAAAATGACAACAAGAGTTAATAATCTCTGACATGAGGTCCTCATATGTCTGGATCTCTTCCAGGCTTTCTTTCAATTTGCCAGTTATAAAGTTTTGTGTGGCAAGAAACATTGTCAGCTCTTGTGATTCTTGCAAAGCATCTGCATCTCCAGTAGTCTGTTTTAGGAATGTTTCAGCTCTAAAAAAGTAGTATTATGATAGCATAGAGTTTGGACTAAAACAAGAATCGATTTGATATATATTTGCAAGTCCCCAAAATACTACAGACTGTAAGTAGGTCAGTGGTCAAACTTACTCATAGGCTCCACTTATCACCATGCATTGATTTTAACCTCTAACACCTGATATCTTGCACTTAAAACCAGACGTGTAAAGTCATAGGTAGCCTTCAGGCTTTACTATTTAGTGCAATGGTAAAGTCTTCCTTTTCAGAGTGGGAGATCCTGAATTCGAACCAGGCCAGCGCCTCAAGCACGTCATGTTCCATGAGTTCTATACCATGTAGTTCATGACTGCTTGTGTGTCTGCCTGAGTGCTTATATCAATAAAATGGCATGGATGAAGATAACAGCGAAACAAAAATAAGGCTGCTGGTGGTGGTGAGAATTTGGGATAGACTACCTGGATTGTCGACTTTACTATTGCACTATTTAGTGAAATGGTAAAGTCTTCGTTTTTGGAGTGGGAGATCCTGGGTTTGAACCTGTTAAATGCCTACTTCCCCTGAAATGTCTAAGTATTCGCAATCATCGGACGGATTATCATGAACCCTATTATCATAAAATGTCTGGATTCACAAGTGAAAAAGCCACAATTTTACAGGGTATCTATCATAATTGAGATCACATCTCCCTTGATATATATATCACAATGTTCTGTTCTATGATATTCCTTTTTCCTGCACAGAGAAACAGTACTTTCCAAACCCAAATGTAATATAAAGTTCTATTCACAAGGGGATTGTTCAGCTTGTACACAATACCTTGTAGGTGGAGAAGGCTTTGTCGTAAAGTAGAAGAGAAACAATGAACATTACATATTATGGGGCACTCTATCTACTGAAGTGATTAAATGTCATGCAAATCTGAAAAAGTCACAACACATTCAAATATTCCACAAAATATATTGAATACTCCAGTAAATGGCAAACGTGGGCTCTGCAAAATTTACATGGCTAACAAGCCATTTGGTGCAGTTAGTGATCACTGATCAGTTCCAATTCCTATGAAAATCCTCTTGCTTTGCCACACATTTCCATCACAAACAAAGCCTAACGGTTGAACAAAACAGCTTAACAAGAAAAATAGTAACTTGAAATGATTACAATGTTGGTACCTTTTGTAAAAAGCATAGTCATTATTCAAGCAAGCTTTCATGTTCTTCAATGCATCAAGGACTGCAAACATGTTGATGAATTTACCAAGAGTCAGTAAATATGTTTCTGAAATAAAGTCCTTCCTCCTCTCTGGATGACATATTTGTTTCACTTCAGTGCAGAACAGTGAAACAGCTTTCTTCTGAAAATACATGAAATCTTTCAGTTTCCTTATTTCTGGCTCCATCACTTGGATTGTTGATTCATACATTTCTGCTCTGTCAGGTTGATCATCACTCTTTGCCTATAATAGAACAAAGTAGTTACATATTACTGTCATAACAATCATCTTGAAACATAGACATGCATAGCAGTTTGTATACTCTATGAAGTATTTTAAAATAAATTTTTTGTTACCATGGTACATATTAGGATTCAAAAATCCAGCAGCACACCACAATCTGCAAATGCCACAAAAATAGAATGGCAACACAACTTTATGTTTGTAAATATGGACAAATTGCACTGAGCCATAACTTTATACTATAGTCATGGAAGAAGTAAGTCTAACAGAGCACAGAGAAGGTGATCCTTGGTAGTTATTTTATGCAGATGATCTGGTGTTAATGGCAGAAAGTAATGAGGAGGTTTTATGAATGCTTAAGGATCGGGAAAGGGCACTTGAGAAAAGAGGAGTTAAACTAAACATTAGTGGATGATACCCATGAGCAGTCTGCAGTGAGGAAGTATGTGTGGACATTATACTGTGCACAGGATACAAATGCTGACATCGCAAGAGACATTCAGAGCTCAGGAGACTGCAGGCACTGCAGAGTGCCTGCTATAAAGTGTGTATAGGTCAAAACTAGCAAAGTGTACTTAGAGTATATTGCAACTAAGAACAGACTTGATGCAAAGGTGATGGAGTTCTGCTACTTAGATGTGTAGTGGATAGTGTTGGATAGTGTTGGATAGTGGTGTTGCACCAGCTGTAAGAATCAGGATATCTCCAGCATGGGTAAAGTGCAGAGATATAGCAAGTCTCCTAACAAATTCAGAATATCTCACTGCTGTAACAGATTGGTCAAGTAATAGCAACAAGAAACCTGAGATGGTTTAGCCCCACTAGAAGCCAAGAAGCAGAAGCATTGGAAAAGGTGTTGATTTGTGTATTTTGTGTGGCAATTCTACGGATCCTTTTCAAATCTTGGTTAGGAAAGAGCATGTTAGTAATCCTTAAATGCTAGGACTCAAGCTATGCTAACATATTTTTATAATACTTCCATTTGTTCATAATACAATACAATCTTATATCAGGGGCAAAAATGTGCCTTTTATAAATAACATAATAAAATGCTTGAAAGAAAATTTTAAAAAAAGTATACATTTGAAGCACAGTTATTAGGATTAAGATACAAAGTTATAAATATATATAAAACATGATGTAATGCAAATGTGCTAATAATGATAGTAACAATATATTGTATATAAACATTTACATAAATGTGTAAGTAGACATTTACATAAATGTGTATGTACACACTTATTTAAATGTGTTTGTACACACTCACCTGAATATGTATGTGCATGCTTATGTAAATTAGTATGTACACACTTATGTAAATGTGTATGTACACACGTATGTAATTGTTTATGTACACGCTTATCATAAATGCAAATTTGTATATAAAAAATTATGTAAATATGTACGTACACATCTAAATATGAATGTATGTATATGTATGTGTATGAAAAATATGCAACAAGATTACCCTCACAAATTCTTAGAACTGTCTCCTAAAGCACAGTTATATTTACTAATGTAAAGAGACAGTCCATCGGTTTTGCACTTTGAACACCTGGTACAAGGCTGTAATGCTAGGAAGGCATTGGTGGCATCATGACAAAATACTGAACATAACATTAAATACTTCTTTTTATCTTCATTAATAAAAATCATCTCCACAAGTATTTGACAATAAAATGAACAGTTTAATATGATAATCTTTGCATTTCTCCTCTTGACCATTCTTTAAAAATGTTAACTTGTATTCCTAGTTCCCATTTTAAAAATAACACCCTTTTTACAACCCCTACTACTATTCTAAGCTGAAATCACATCATGCAACTAGTTGTATTCAACTGCACTTGCCCCAGCCTAGCTTGGGTGTCAATTACGTTAGGCTATATGATCATAATCTCCTAGTTGTACATAACTTCTTGATTCTCTTCAAGTGAACATAGCTGTGACAAAAGGTTATGCCACGGCACCTATTTTGCAGCCTATTTTCAGGCTCTTGGCAAAGCAATCAGCTTTTAAAATAACTAACAGTGATAAATAAAACATGATCATTTCTGCGGAGATATGACATAGGGTTTGGGTTAATACCATGGGTGATGAAAGAAATGCAAAACTCTGGACAAACTCTGTTACTATTCCGTGGATCCTAACATTAGGATCCAGCATTAAATACCAAGGTTTTGTTAGAGAGATTTAAAACTTTGACAGCTGATATCTCCGGGTTGGGAAAGTGCAACACTCAATTTTGGCCATTGACATTCTTACTAATAGGGCAACATGAAAATTGACTATTCTTCAATGATTTGAACATTTAAAAAATCATGACATCACACTTTTCCTCTGCATACAATCAAGGAGTAACTGCAACTGTACAACTAACAAGCTCCTTGAATGGAGTTTAATAAAGAAATGGTGATGTGAATGCCCACATGGGAAATGACTGTTCAGGATATGATGATGTGATGGGCATTCCTGGTGGTGCTAAAGTTTGTGGTGTAACATCAGGAAGGCGAGGGAAAGAATGTGAGACCTGGTGATATAGTTCAGAGGGCAATAGAGGCAAAAAACTCTGGCAGAGAAGTGGCACTCATGAGGATAGTGAAGTCTACAGGGGCAAAAGGTGGGTGGCTAAAAGAAGTGTTGCAGTGGGGAGGAGAGAAGTACGGCAGGAGTGGAGTGCCAACCTAGGTACACTTGAAAGAAGGAACAAAATGTTCAGGATCACAACCCAGATGAAGAAAGATACATGGGACATCCAAGGTTTGGACCTCATCTAGGACTTGAATGGTAATATAAAAGTGGAGACAAGTGTAGTTAGAGGGGTATGGAGAGAATATTTTAACACCCTCCTACATGACAAAAACCCATACATGCTAGGAGATAATGATTGCATATAGGACCCAATTGAGGATTTTACTATGGCAGAGGTGAGGAAGGGTCTAAGAGGAATGAAGAACTGGAAGGCAGTTGGTCCCTTAGAAGTGTCAAGTGATGTGTTCAAGTTGGTCAGTGATATAGGAGTACAAGAGCTACACAGAATATTCCAGGATATTGTGCATCAGGATATGTGCCCTGTGGAGTGGAGCCTGAGTGACACTGTTGCTCTGTACAAAGGAAAAGGTGACCCTCAGGACTGTGCCATCACAGAGGACTTTGGT
>JAAAKL020004667.1:0-20572 GCA_010016065.2 Carybdea cf. marsupialis auct. non (Linnaeus, 1758) | reverse complement strand
GAATTAACAGAAAGGGTAGGCCGCATATTTCTGTAATTGTTTCGAAATATTTGCGCAAAGTTTGATATAAACAGAATCACCTTTTTGCCGTGTTCTTTTCGAAAGATTGGCACTAAGTTTGAAGTACCCGGGCACAAAAAAAAATCTGTCAAAGTCAAAAATATTGTCGGGCTTTCAACTATGCTGAATTTGATGGCTATCTCAAAGTTTTGATCAGATGCCTTTGATGAAAAGGGGCTTGGATCTTTTATGTCAGAGACAACGCTATAACGTTGCCTATGGTGGAGGCTTTACGACTCCAATGTTTTATTGTTTATCTATGTTTTATCTGAGGCACTTCTTACGGAAGAAATCGTCGCATAGATCTTGGAGGGGGTCTTTCTATTGGAAACCGGAAGTTCTAATGCCAGTTTTAAGAGTCAAAACATATCCAAGATCAACTAGCCCCCCTCCCACACCTTTTTTCCCCAAACCCATATGGTAAAAATTTTGAGCCATAGTATGATGATAAATCCCCGACAATAAACTCTAAATAACAAGCCACAGAGAAAACCGCGTCTCTTCTTCAGACTTCGTCTTGTCTACTACTACGTTGCTGAATGATCCAAACTTCCAGTGTAGTTAACTTGTAGTTGCAAACAAGTAACTGAAAGAACTTCTCTTGAAATACATTCATTCATTAACCCTTCAATCTTACTGTCATTCTTCTTATTAGTATTATTATCCTCCCTATGATCATCATCATCCCGAAGAAGTAGTAAACAAAATTCTTTGATGTGTCTTTGTCTTCAATTTTTTTCAGCTTTTGACGACGAAATAATAAATGTTTTTTTGACATTGTAAGAGTTAAGATCCAGCAGCTGGGGTTGCATGCCTTTTTGTCACTTCCTCTTTGAATGCAGATCTCCATGGAACTCGATCATTTGTTAGATCCTCTGTTATGTTCAGTACTAACATATCGGTCGTTATGTTGTCCATCCAATGCTTTTTGGGTCGATCATGATATTTCCCATCTACATCGTAGCTCAATACTCTACGCTGCCAATAGTTTTCGTCCCTCCTGCGCACATGACCAAACCATCTCAGCCTTTCTCGTCTCAAGATATCTTCTAAGGAGGCGATACCAAAAAGATCAGACATTGATGTCTTACCAGCAATCGTACAAGAGCAGATCCACCTGACCAAAGTATTATCATTTCTTATCATCCGATTAGTATTTTCAATGGTAGGAGCACAAATCTCACAAGCATGAAGCAGAACTCTGCAGACACCAGCTGTGAAGACATGCCCACGAGTCAGTCAATATAGGAAGGACATCCTTAAACTTTACCCACGTCGATCGCACCCTGGCAGCTACAGCATCTGTGCACCCCGCCCCCCTCACTTATCATATCCAACCATATCGCCAAAATAGTAAGAGGTAGATTCAACTTCCAATGAAGTGCCATCAAGCATAAAGTTTTCTGGGGCTGAGACTGAGGTTGGATTTTCACAGTTGAAACACACCAATGCATCATCCGCTCGCAATCTGCCCTTTATACCTGAACACCGTTTATGAACCCAGTGCTCAAATGCGAATTATAAATCATTTATTCCCAATACTGCAATACGTACCTAGTCCTTCTTATGAGTAGATCTTTAAGTGCCAAAGGCCTATCATAGCAATAATGCAATAACCAAGAAGAGCGTAAGAAGAATGTTAAGAAGAGTCGTTAAAATCACCTGCAAAAGTAACTTTGTGAGGACCAAGTCGTTAATTTAAACCATACGGTCAGTCACTTACCTTTGGCTCTTCAGATGCAGCACTTGCGTCCAGCTTCTCCTTCAAATAATCTAGTTCTCGCATAATTTTGTCTCTCTCTCCCATCCACTTCCTTTCTTTTCTTCTTGTTTCGTATTTCAGCTCTAGGTAATCTTTTGTACTTTCATAGAGTAACGCCTGTGTCTTATTTAAGTGATCAGTCAATGATTTAATCTTTTCCGAATCACGTAATCTCTGAGCGGCTTGTTCTTCCATCCGAACTCTTCGATCCTCTTGTAAGGCATCGATCTATCGAGAAAAGAGTAGATCAAGCTACATTTAAATTTTGATTTTACGTGTTATTACGAATGTGCCATGACCAAATGTGTTAACATGGCTTACGATCAGTGGCGGGCATTTAGGGGTGCTCCTCCAAGATTATTTTCCTAACACAAAAGAGGTTTGTTATTCCATACAAATTTCCTGAAATCGCTAGTTCAGAGAGACCAATGTTCATGCCTTAAAGGAACTAATTATGACGGGCAATGATTTGGACGGATTTGGCGGATTTGAGATGATTACCGTCTTAAAAGATGGGCGGTGAAAATAAAAGAAAAATATCAGACATAATTATCCCCTGATTTTCTTCGAACTTTACGAAAATCAAAAGAAATTTCCAGGTTATCCATGACCTCTTCCATAACTAACAGATTTTGAAGGTATTCTAGATCCTGTGCGAATCCTGAATTATAACACAAAGTTGTGCTTTATGCTTTAATTTTGCTTACTTAACAATTTATTTTTTATCTGTACGTTTACCTCTATCTAAAGCGAAAGAATGGTACGCTTTGCAGTTCACTTCTGGCGTGCAAAGCAGGAGCTTGTTGCTGATCTACTGCACCCATTCATGGTGGTAGCAGAGTCGGTCGCCCTAGTATCACCTGCATCGATACGTGATACTACGACAGTAGATGCCACCCCGAAGGCTTTGAATAGGATCGAGATGAAACGTGTGTATACTGGTAAATGTCAGACCTAGCTCCAGCTGATGATAGATACTAGAAAAAAAATAAATGGCAGCGTTTCGGTCAAAATCTACAAAGAGCCAACGCACACAGACCAATATCTCAACAACACTTCATACCATCCAACCTCAGCCATAACATCGTGACCACCACCATATTCGGAAGAGCAAGACAGAATAAAACCCTTTCTGACGTCCTGTTTACAGAAAAACAACACCTGAACGGTGTTCTTGTATCCAACGGATCGGATTGATGGAGTATCAACTTGGCTGGGCACCGGACGGAACGTAGTTGCCATCAACGCCACAAGAGTGAGAGAGGAATGCGGAGGGAAAGTGATGACGTCACAAATCAAAAGTTTTACAAATAGTACAATCTGACTCCAGATATCGAAAGCCAATCCTGAAATGCGCTGTTTCCTAAAATACCAGACCTGTGGTATATATAGTGTTTAAACTAGAGGCGTTTGAATCTCCGAAATCTCTGGTCAAAACTCTGTTAATATTCCTTGTTTCCTTAAGTTAGGAACCGGTGTTAAACAATAGGGTTTTGTTAGAGAGATTTAAAACTTTAAAACCTTATATCTCCGTGTTGGG
The DNA here is from genome assembly GCA_010016065.2 of Carybdea cf. marsupialis auct. non (Linnaeus, 1758). Classification (NCBI taxonomy): domain Eukaryota; kingdom Metazoa; phylum Cnidaria; class Cubozoa; order Carybdeida; family Carybdeidae; genus Carybdea; species Carybdea cf. marsupialis auct. non (Linnaeus, 1758). The sequence goes on along the minus strand of JAAAKL020004667.1, from coordinate 17,210 downwards.
AAATGGCATAACTCTCAATTTTGGCCCATACCGTTCTCACTAATAGAGTAACATGAAAATGGAGTTTTCCCCTTAATTCAAAAATGTTCAAAATCGTGATGTCACACATTGGTGAGCCATGATCACCAATGCACCTAAGCATGGCACTGACTGATGATGATTAGTCACATGACCCAAAATTAACGTAGGTGTAATTAAGTTCAAAGACACATGTGTCGACTTCGGAATTGATGTTTCTATCATGGACGTAATCAATTTGATAATAAACAGCTTCTTCTGCAAGCTAAATTGAAAATCGTTACTCAGTGGAGGTTTTAAGCAGTAACTTTGGAACTTAATTCGGTCGCATCCATTATAGTGTTACATGGTAACAGGAACCGTTAGCAATTATTGTAGTGTGTCACTTATAACTATAACTATAATCTTACAAAATAGAGAAAATATTCAACGGAAAAAACTTGTGAAAGTACCGTTTCAATGGCTGCACAGTGTCCCTACAAATTGCTGGAATCTATTTCAAGGCTGTGAAAAGTTACTTTTCTAAAGGTTGTAACTTTAAAGACAAGCAATATAAACTGTTATTCTTGACATTGCTTTCCCCTCGTAGCAAAGTGTTTCATCAACAGACAATTCTGTATGTGCCCTTTCTAAGATAATTGTTCTCCTTTTATGGATATCCATACTGGCTTTTAAAAGTACAATATGAATATTTGTGTTATTCACTTAGCAAAGGGATTTTCACTTCAGAGAACGATCTGCCTTGGAATCACACCTTAAAGGTTTAAACTGTGAATGTATTGCCATGGCACCAAATTTGTGAGTTGTTTATCAGTGCTTGAACCACATTTTATGTCATATCAACTGTAAATCAGCACAAATTGCAGCAAAAGTAGACAATAAAGATAAGGATATTTTCTGATATTCTTCAAAGTTTGTATGAAAGCCTGAAGGTTGAACTACATTCAACTTGAAGAATCAGATGAAATAAGGTAATATCAATACTGGTGGCAAATTTATCACATTTCATAAAAAGTATACATCATAAAACAGTAAAATGTTAACAGTCTTACAAAACAAGTGGAAATCAACAATGAGATAAACTATGAGACCTATATGAGTATAAAACCTACGCGAGTAAAAAAAACCAAAATAAGCAAATATTTAAGTTGCATAACTGGACTCTAAAAACTGTGATCTGTATTTCGAGACAAAGAAATACATTGGCACTGCTATTCTAGATCGGTAATAAACAAATTGATGTGGTTTTAATACCATGCGCTCCTCTTTACAGGGGCTAGGTTGGTACTCATGTACATGGGACTTGTTACTTGAGCATAGACCACTTTCAGACTGGATGCCTTCCTGACATCACTGATTGCCCTTCTTGGATTTGAACCTTGACCCTCTTGAACTGAAGGAAAGGAACATATCTACTAGATCACGGCAGCTCATAAACAGATCCTGCAAGATACAATGCAACTTTTCAACAGTGCAAGCAGTATCAAATTACTCGCATAAAACCTAACTGTTTTCAGAGCAGACAATGAAAAAGCTCTTTCTGAAAGCTTTAGGAAAATTAAAACAAACAACTTTCCCATCTCAGATTCAACTCAACTTCCACTATTAGAAACAGGAAGGTGATGCATTTGCACTTTGCAGCAAATAACCTGGTCATGATCAAAAGGAATTATTTCTGATAAAGCAACTGGGTTCTGCAGATTCAACACAAACCATCAGGTGGTACTGCAACCTGAAAAAGCAGCTACTGAATTTTACTAGTTCCATGAAACAAAAATAAAAAAATCATGATGAGATCATCTCTATAACAACACATATATAAATATTAAATGTTTACAATTTTTCTTCCAAACCTAAAATATTTCTGTATGCCTCTAATGTGGGCTCTCAAATTGCTTTGTACCTGCACATTGCTTTTAAGACATTAGATAGCTTTGTATATTCAATCAAATAAATCTTCCATCAATGCTGAAATTTATCAGGAATATTCTCAGTAGATATAGCCCAAAAAACCCTATGAGTTCAAATTTGCAAAACCAAACATTTTAACCTGTTTTCCATTTGTAATCTATAATCAAGTACTGGGTGTTGTTTTTTTTACCATCTAGGCAAATGACCATAGCATAATTACATTGATTTCTTAAAAAATTAACCAGTCTGAAATACTTACTTCATCACGAGCTGTTCTTGTTTGTTCTTCTATCTGTGCCTGAAGAGTTTCGATCTGCAATTGCAAAAGTTCTGTATCCTGTCTCCCAGGTTGATTAGCCTCTTGGGTACCAGTATTCTTTCTGGTGTTTGCTGCATTACTGCTGCTAGTCTTACCTGTGTGAAATTTGAAACCATGCTTAAAAGAACACCGATACTACTACTGCAACTACAACTACTAAGTACTACTACTACTACTACTACTACTACTACTACTACTACTACTACTACCTTTACTACTAAAATTTTACTATTACTATTAAAATTTAGATGTTAACATTTAAAGCCTTAAACCAGGAAGTGCCTGAATATGTTTCCAATGTGATCTCCATGTATACACCAATATAAACACCAAGGTCTTCAAAATAACATCTGCTCAATGTCCCTAGGTTTAATACTGGGCATAAGTGCAGAAGCTGGGGATGAGCTTCTAGATTTGAAGTTAGCATTCACAGATGAATTGGTACTTAAAGCACAAGGCTGCTTAAGAATTTTTAAGATGGAGGGGGGGGGCATAGGAACAAGAGGACTGGAAGTTAGATTAAATAAACCAAAATTAAGTTAAATTATTATAAGGATACTAGACAGGACATAAGGTCACAAAGATTTCACTGTGGATGCTGCAAAAAATGAGAGAGGAAAACTAATCCCCCTTTCTGTAGTGCTTTGATAGTGCCATATAAGATGCTCGGGTCTATGTAAGAGTAGACCCTGATTAGTAACAAGGAGAAGAAGGGGGGAATAATTCACAATGGAAGAAGTAGAATAAAGTAGTTTTGATATGTATACAGCAGATTGAGGGCAGAAGCTGAGGCAGCCACAAACACAAAGGGTAGCTGTAAGATGCAGAAAAAAGGAGAAATATGAGAAGCCAATTCATAACCCAAAGCCATTTCATTGAAGGCTAGTTCAAAGCAGAGTGTTCATAAGATGCGTTTAAGGGGCCAGCTACGCTTCATGGTCCTAAAATTAGGGCAGTAACAGGAAGACTACAAGATATACTGAAGTGATGTAACTAATAGAGATTCAGGGATACAGATCGAGTGAGACTGTAAGGTTTGGTGGCCATGTGGCTTAAAGTTGTGGCTCGAAAGAGACGAAGGAAAGAAAAAGACACAGAAGGGTCAATTTCAGTCACAGCAAGATTTTGAACCATGAAATTAGAGGAAGAATTGGCAAAGAACCAAACAAAATGGAGGAGAACTATTGTTAGTACTGCCTCAAACATGAGACCATGTACACAATGATGAGGAGAATGACTTCAACCTATTCCAAGTGATACCAACATTGAATGACATAAAATAAAAAATAGAGCTTATATAAAATAATTTGACCAAGGTAAGAAAAGATTTACTTTCATTGTACAAGTGGCAGTCTTTCTTCCATAGTATCAGGGTATAGAGCATCGTTTACAAGAGACATGAAAACTTTAACGTTTAAAAGCATCGTACCTGCTTTATGACCACCAGGTCCTCTATCGTTCGTGTTTGATGCTGTTTTGTTTTTTGTTTTTAGGTTCTCCTTTTTACCGAAACCAGCAGGTGCAGCTTTAACAAAGTAGGTAACTTCACTGTCTGTGGGCTTTGAAAGGGACAATAGGTGTTGTATCTTTTTTCTATCCTCTAATTCTCGGAGTTTCAATCTATCATTTTCTGCGTAAAGACGCAGAACATTTTCTCGCTCTTGAAAAAGGAACACCTGCATATCACTTAAGGCTTTTTGCAGCTCACCAATCTCTTCTTCTCTTTGTCTGAGCTCCCACTGAAGCTTGTGCTAAAATTATGATGAAAAAGATGTAATGAAGCCATGGGATGACATGACGCGCCGGGCCACGTATGTTTTTTAACCTAACTTAAACTAAATAGGGCCTAAGTCTGCAACAATAATTTCCTGGCTGAAATTGATTTAAATAATTACACTTTGGATTGTTAGTAAATTAACTTAAGTCTTAAAATAAAGTTACCCAGCCTCGTAGGATCTTCCCTATTTCCCTTCGTAAATTTATTGGCCTACCTAAGCCTTGTAAACATGGGACGTTGGGCTTCTTATAAGCTTATGCATGCGTTCAATAAAGGATGGTTATATCAAATCATAATTGCTTCGGGTACCTGCTCCTCGTAAGTGCACTTGTATTTCAGAAGCTTATCTAACATTTCTTGATGCTCCGAATCAAACTGTGCAATTTTCCTACGGTAATAATCCAGTAATTCCTTCGATGGTCGCAATTGGCCAAGCCGCTCATTGACGCTAGGTAATGGGGATTCACATTCCCCTTCTGATGAAGAAGACATTGTTTCTTTTAACTGTTTGTCGTAATAATATCCTCGAAGTAAAAATCTGAAGTTGTTCACTGTGAATTTAACTGTGTTATGATTCACAACTCCAGCGTCTCGATTACCACCATTTTACAAAATCAAATTACGAATTTCGCGCCTTGCTTTGAAATTTAACAACGTGTGTTATGTTGCGGGCACGAGGAGTTCGGAAAGATGGCGGATCAGAAAGTGAAATCCTCCTAGTATTACATCCACGTACCTAGTTGGCACCAGAAATCATAAAAGTTTTGATTTCTTTTGGCACTAACTTATTACATAAGCTTCATGGGATGCTGATGTCCCACTATTTTGTTTAATCGCATTCATTCTTTACTCTTGTTGACATGCGATCAATTGACATCACAAACTAATTCCTAAAAATCAAGTTATGAGCAGTCATATTTCTTCAGAAACGAAAATTGTTCTTCAACGTTCTGGTGTCTGCAATTGCAAGGTGTTTCAACACATCAAGTAATAAATCTTCATCTGTGCTGATGTGTATATACAATTGCATATAGCCTTGTCCTTAGGGTGGACAAACAAAAAAACCTGAGACTTTTACCTACAAGACCAGACAATAAGTAATTATTCATTTATAGTCATCAAAATAAAAAATAAACACGCCACCCCCTTTGTATTCTTCAAATGACCATATGGTCAGAACATTCCTGATCGGATGTTATGTCCATGACTAATATTTAGCTGATTCAGAGCCTCTTGGTTCTGCAGAAAGTGACAAACTGCCCTGACACAAGACATCGCCTATTTGGAGCTAGGTACGGTGAGATTTTCGACTGGCTATCAAAATGAACTAAAGCTAGCATAAGAGAATCCAAAACGGCTGTACCAAGTTGAGCGCAGTTCCGGATCAAAGAATGATACATAGACTGATGCTCAAAATGTATTTAAATGAAGTAGACGGAGCGATAAAGAATAATAAACAAAAAAGGAAACTATTTTTGGAGTTAATGTTTCGTCTATTTCTGACTTCCTCAGGTCAATTGAGGATATTATTCTTTATGCCTTGTCGGTGTATTTATCACCTTATTAGAAGACGGAGCGTTGTAAGATTATTACAACGCTCTTGTTTTTCCTGGTCTCGTTGTCAATTAACCAAGGTTTTGCTCTTCTTTTAAATCACAAAGAGGCAACTTGCACATATGATTCCAGTGACGTAGGAAACATTGCGAGGACGGAACGCAATAGGTAATGAAAAATTACTTGCACTTTCTTAAATCAAAAGCACTTTGATGAGTTCAGTTGTGTTGAGAAGTGAATACAAGAAAAGTGTCAGTTTTTAGACTCAATATATATATTACATTCACTACAACCAGTGACATCAGTGGCACTTTAGGGGGAGACCGACAGGGCCATCGAAGCCCCGCAGCTGTAGGGGGGTCCGTGCTTCAATGCTAAGAAAAAATTATGTGTCTAACTGCCGATATTTACCTCATGGGAGTAAGTGAAAACTTGAAACTACACTCTCTGGAAGGAATACAGTGTCTCCGAAACTTCCGTAGTACGTTCATGTCTTGCACTTCCCTGCAATGCATGACGTAACAGAGCCCCGCACCCTTCAAAACTGCCACTTAGTGATTACACCTTGTTATAAGCATACTTAAGATTTGGCAGAGCCTCAATAAGCTTAGAAAATGCCAAATTTAGGGTCATAATTTGCTTAATGATATATTTTATCTGCGAACCTGAAAAACGTCACAAGAATTTTTCAATAATTTTGCATTACTCAGTACACTAATTTTGGACTGAGTGTGAAATCAAGTTAAAATTCGTTGCAATGGATGAGGATAGGGTACCACAACATGCATTTGAGCCAGGCCACAGAATCTCAACGCCATTGTAAGAAAAGTAAAACGTCTTTTATGGACGCCTAATCATAGTTCACGTGATATGAGTCTGCTGTCTTTTTCGCTGTAAACAAGAGCGTGAGCGGGGAACACGTCACTATGATCCAGAATGTCCTTTAAAATAATATCTGATGTATCATTTAGAGGATCTTGAGAATCTGATAAGACACGGAGAAATCTTGCACGAAATCTTTCAGTCTATGATATTTTATGCATAACTGAATTTACTCTTACGGGATTGGACTATCGAATTACAGAGAAAGGAAGTCATATTTCTTTATTTTCTACCTTTTAGTCCATCATTAGGATAAGGGCTAGAAGAGGCCTTCAGTGGGGTTAGTCTCTTCCAGGATTAGTAACCACAAGGTTCACCACAGCAACCCTATCATTCTGGGGTTCACTCTGAAATAATGATCCCAAGCTGGAATTTGCACACACACACACACACACACATACATATTTATATATATATATTGTACACACATATATATATAACTCATTAAACATGAAGTGCTTACCCGGATTGTCGACTTTACTATTGACTTTACTATGTTTGGTGTGGGAGATCCTGGGTTCGATCCGGGCCAGCGCCGTAAGCTCACGTTTAATGAGTCCTATACTATCTAGTTCATGATTGCTTGTGAGTCTGCCTGAGTACTTCTCTATAGATGTATATATATATATATATATATATAGATAGATATAGATATATTTATATGTACGTAAGAATAACTACATACAACTTGGGCTTTACAGCGACCTTTCGGAATTTTATTCCTTCATCGGGCTATATCACTATGTGTATAGTGCGTCTGTGCAAATCCGTGACAAGTTCCTGTTCGGGGAAAATGAGAAGAACAGTTTTACATTTAGAGAATATTATTCACGTGACCAGTATTATTCTGGCTTCTCAGTCACTTTTTAGAAGCTGGATGATGTTTACACATACCTGCTGAATCCTTCATTTGATAATTCTAAATAAATCTACATAATCACTTTTTTAATCAATGGGTCAGAAAAGATAATAATCAGCGTCTTTTTGTGTGGTGTCACACCCATTATTGTCTCGTAATCAGAGTTCTTCTAAACTTCTACACACTGCTTGACAATATTTCATGGGTTGATGATGACAACACTGCCTGGGAGTAATATCACTTGTTTTTAACTCGAAAGACATGCACTGCGGATTTTAGAGTTATCCGTCATCGGGCAATGTTATTGGTTTACCTATTTTTATAACGGCAGACATGTGTCTCGGACAAGCGTAAAGAGCCATAAAGAAGTGATAGCTGTCGTCTACATAGATAAACCCGAGTTCAATAGATGCTAAAACCACAGTTCTTTAATCATATTCTTGGTAAAGAAGAACCAGAAAACACAACCTTTACTAGGGTAAAAACGAGGGCAAACAACAAACAACAAACGTTTTTACGAACTACCCTATCTACGAGCTTAACGACAATGTGTTGGAGAAGTAGTCTATGGGCCACGAGGTCGACATCAGATTGGTTAGTGCTCAGTGCGCACCACCTCGATGAGATCTCATATGCGACAGTGCCCCAAGTCACTAGGGACAGGTGCGCCAAATAGGATTTCACAAGCCCCTCAGTCTCGTTTTTTGATAGAGCATGTTTGAAATTTGAATATCTGAGACTACTAGAGGAAGACAATTAGGATCTCTATACCCCCTCTGTATTTACAAATTACAACAATTTACCACTTTTACACATCTGTTATGTCGATTATGATAACTACCTTCGCATTTGCCATTTTCCAGTCGACCTATCATTAGCGTAATTTACAAATTACAAGTTGAATACTACCTTTCATGGCCGCGGTTTCCGAAACTGTAGAAAAAGCTACCACTGGCCGCAACTCACGGATCGTAAGCCTTTTTGCTTGAAAGTCACAAGACCATACAAAGCCGAGTGCTGGGTCTACCCCCACCCTATCACAGTATATTGCTATCGCAAGTAACTTTCAGTCCAACGTTTTGGACCCAAAGTTTGTTTTGGAATAAAAATGATGCATTTTTATTGGTTATAGGTGAATGGAGCCAACTTCCCAAAAATCATGTAAGTAATTTTGAGACTTCCCTCAAACATTTTGCCCTTGTCACAACACAAGATTTTCAGAATCTGTTTGCGGTCATCGTAAACATAATATCCGACAGGTAGAGTCCAAGTTTAATTATGCACAATGGAAGATTCATCGCCTTCTTCAGAAAGTCTAAGCCTTATCAGCAAACCTCATCTGTTGCAGGCTATTTTACAGCAACACAAACAACTATGTTTGTCCCAAAATTCTTCGCTCTTCGTCTCTTTCTTTATTTTGCTCTTTGATCCGTGATGATCTCTCTTGTTTGTCAACAAAAGACAGAATTTTTACGATTCTTTTCAATTCGAACTAATGATCACTGCAACCTTAGAACTGCATGGCGATTTAAATATCAGCTTCATTATCAGAAATTGAGGTAACAGACCGTTGCTGAGCTGCACAGAATAACTGTACAAGAGAATGACGTCAAAGACGTACAATTATTAGGAAATGGGCATACAAACTAAACAGACGGGAATATTAACATAATGTGATTAGCTTGAAAGCTATTCTGGTCACTGATCACTAGAATGTGAGCAGCATCTGACAGCACTCCGTCCAACCTACTTTGGGACGGTATGGCAGTAGATTTGACACTTCGCTTATCAACTTCAGTTCTTTGGACACAAGATGTTAAGAGGTGTTCGACTATTACAAAACAGTAACTCTAAAACGTAATTTGGTATTTGGCTACAGGTAAATGTCATCATTCACCGAATAAGTCAATGTATGCCTTATGCAGTTACATAAATATATCAAGCGACGTTAACAAAGCAGGAAAGGGGGAAGGTGACAACTACACCTAGTGACTTGCTACTTACGATCAAATGCTGAGAATTCCCACTTTTATTTTTAGAACAACGAAAACGAAGAAAAAACTGCTTTTATTTTCAATTATCTCTATTCAGCAGAAGGAATATAAACTGGAGGATTTAATCATGTTGATACTGTTACTGATCCTTTGTAACTAGACTTATCTATACAACATTTCTTTCTGGGGCTTAAATATATACAGCATTGCCGTTTTCTGGCTCTCTATTGTTTGTTTATCATCTTCCCAAACTTCTTATCTTCAGTTTTTGTTGAAGTTTTTGTTTTTTGTTTGTTTTCTTCTTGTTGTTGTTATATGCACGGTGGTTAGTCAGATGACTCGAAAATATGGTCAGTAGAATCAGAAATGTGTTTCATAATCTCTGGTAGAATATAGGCATGAGATTCTTTTAGTTTAGTTTAGCTATTACAGGTTGAATTGACTTTGGGACACTGACAAAAATGGGTGAACTCTTTTCGTTTTCATTTTCCTTTCCTATCCATCATTGATTTCAATATTTGTACCTGGAGTAGATCAAATAAACTTTGAAGTTTGATTTTATGATGATAATAGGCAAGACGTGTAGTTTATGCGACATCAATGCCCTCCAAAAGTAGGAGTTGTGCGTTGCAATAAGATACTTGGACCCTGTGAGTTTGGAGTTTTTAGCTTTTTTGTTTGCTCTTGTTTGTGTGTGTTTATTTGTTGGTAGCTTGTTTATGTTTTTGTAGGATTTGGAGGTTTTATTTGTGGTTTTATTGACTTTAAGTTTCTGTTTTCTCAACTTTTATTAGTTGTTTAGTGTTTGTTGTTGATGTTGTTTGTTCATTGTTGTTACCTTGGTTACTATTTTTGTATTCCTCTATTTCATTTGAATTTGAATTTGCTCCAAAGTTATTTCGCTACTCAAGTTTATTACTCCTACTAAAATTGCCGGATAAACAGAGAAAATATTAGTTGGTTGGAATTTACAACATCTGTTGCAAACGTACAAGTTCAAGATGGAAAATAAATGGCATTGAGGTTGAAAAAAATTAAAAGAATTATCGGCTCTGAGCTCAAAAGTAATGTTTGTGACTACAAAAAATTATCTGGCTGTCATGAAGGAGAGTTCTGGTCTGCTATGTCCACCAATGAAAGCATTTTTTCATCATACAAAACTATAACCTTGTGACATTATGTCTCACAAATATGGATCTCTCTGTTTTGGAGTCAATAATCTGTTATAGAATTTCTTGCAAATTTCAGATAAACACTTCATGTGGAAATCGGAGCTCGGAAGTCGAGAGTCCCATATTTACGCAATAATTGGAGCGTATTCTACCGCATTTGCGAGAGAGGTTTTGTGGTGTTGCACACACTGTTGCCGGATCCATCATGCGTATAGTCTTCCATAACCCTGATCGACGTCGCCCAGTGGTGAACTTGGGGGGAGTGGGGGGGCGAGAGTAAGATTTTCTGCTTGGTCAACGAAACCTCCCGTATGAAGTCAAAATAATTGTGTTTTTTCTAGTACTGCTCACGAGGCTGATTGTACATGAGTTACGTATTTGAAGTTTTCCACTATCTTGTTTACAAGTCTTCCTCTTGTTGTTGCTTAGGTAAAAATGCTTTGTTTAGGATAACAAGCAGCGAGATACTAACGGCTTTGTCTCTCAATTATCAATCAAGCTGAAAATAGGAGAGTTTAAGTGGCATATTGCTTTGAACATGAATACACGCCTCAGTGATGCTGCATTGGATTTACGTAGAACGTGTTTTTGCTGTACAAAATACGATAATACGTTTTGGACCTTGAAATGGAGACCTTGGAGCGATAGTTGTCATTCTAGCTCTAGATTAGCATTGTAGATGGAGCACCTTCTGGAAGTGTGCAGAGAATATAATCATTCCGTGCCGACTGATGTCTTTTTTGAGCTATGCACAGAACGAGGATCAGTCTAGTTCATGGAACTTATTTCAACAACTGTTGAAAGATTGATCCCTGTGCGGGGTTTCGATCCACGGCCTTCCATACTGCAGTCTAGCGTGCTACCTACTATACTACATAGGCTTGCGCTGCTGAGATCATAACTTAAGATATACCACGTGTTTGAGACAATGCAGTCCGTGATACCATGACTACACAGTGACGCCAACCAACACAATGCGAACATTCACTACAGGAAGGTGATGTCACAATGGTCAACCTCCAACATCCCCCTCAATGTGAGCATCCAGGTGTTAACCTACCTTGCTCGCTACCCATGATTCACCACATGGTTACGCCGATGGTCCGGTTGCTCCAAGCATACCCAATGTCACAATGATCAACTTCCAACACTAACTGACATGAAAGATGCGTCAAAAATTAAAGGCAAAAAGTTTTGATCAAAAGCAAGCCTAATAAGCCGTCTCACACGCCAACTGCATCTAAAATAAACAGCCTTGAAAACTTTCAAAAATCAAGAAAACGTATAAACGTTTCATCCCTCAATCTTCCATAGAAATGACCTCAATCTGCAATAAGGAATCAAAGAACGCCAACAGTTTCCGAACATGGACGACGGACTTTGACGGCAGTTCGATGTTTTGGTTTGGTTGGACTAATAAACGAACCAAAATTCCTATTGTACTACATGACATGTTTTTCAACTACAGACAAGTTGTCAGGTTACTGCTGTCACAAAAATATATAAACTTGTCATTGCACATACTTATTATACCCTCTAGATCCCACACCATAGGATAAAAGAAACAAAATACAAAAAGAAGCCAAACTAACGAGAAAGTGAAAGTTACCAAATTGTAGCCGGCATCATTTGCCACAGGATTCCTCCGATTATTTAATGAAGGTCCATGGACTCGGTAAGGAGAAACAATTTAGAGACATTTTAGGAGAAATGATTGTAAGTATCAATGATATTGATAATTAGTCATTCTGTTTAAAAAGTCAGCATTCAATCTGATGATGACGTTGCATAGCCTGCGTTGCCGACCAAAAACAAGTTTTTTCCGTGTATTTTTTGTCTGAAACGAAGGTTAGATATGAAGAGGTGCTTTTAAGTGTTATGAAATCCTTCTTTGTATTAGGCGTTTAGTCCTTCCGTAATGTATAGATATGTTTGTTACTTAATTACCCATCTGTTGTAATTAGTGCTTCCTTTTGTAATTGTTTCTTTGTTCGTAGTCAATCTATAAATGTTAGCTATTTTGCAATTTGTGTAGATGACTTAATGTGAAGCAGAATGATAGCAGTCATGCAACAATGTCAACGTTTTAATGATGGGAACGTAAATGGACGAAAATAGAGATTGATGGTGCCATCCTTGGGTTATGTACTTAAACAAGGCGCCTGGTTAGCACTCGTGTTATTAATGGAAATATTTTCTATGATGTTTACAGTTCAAACTAATTTTTAGCTCATTAATAAGACGTTTAGGCTCACTGTTACATTATGACACCTGTGTTGATAAGCTGATTGGATCGAGAACTTGTCAGAGTGAAGTTTAATCAATCTATTGATTCCAATCAGCACATACAGTTGCTGATTTGCATAAGACAAGTAGTCTATCGCCAAGTCAAAGCACAACTGACTAAAACAATCTGAGCCTGGCTCTTATCTATTTTTAGATTGTCAATCTAGAAAATTTTAGTATTTTCTACGACATTCTAGATTATACCAGAGACTCACGTAAAACATCATTTTGAAAAGTATTGAAAGGTTTCAAAACATTCTGCGATATTCTACATCAGTCTTCAAGTCTCCTCAACTTTTCCAAACTTACCTTAGTTTACTGAAAATTTCTAGATGATTCAAAACATAAATATATTTTATCAATTTAGGCAATTTGCATATTACTCTTCTGACAACTGAAACAATAGGTCATCAGGACGGAAAACATCGAATGTCGCTGGTGAAAAATTCTGAAATTGCCATTCTTCAACAACCTTCATTACACAAGCCCCCTTGAAAACGGTTTTGGTAGATTTTCGGGAGCTTCGTTACTATTCCTGCCACTTGTCCCTCCTATCAACTTAGCTAAGCAAAATAAACTGAAAAATGAAATGTTTAGGAAGTGTCCAGTTGTCTCAAGTATGCAGTAGTGGTAGATGAGATGCAGGTTTTTATCAAAGACGAAACATTTCACTTTTCAAAGAAAAATATGAAAAAAAATTTTACGCTGCAGAATACCCTTTTATTGGTAAAATGGCAGTAAATACGTTATAGATCAATGCCCTAATTATTAATGCCCTGATATTTAATGTCCCCAAATGATATACCCGAAAATTTTATTTTTTTGGCAAACTGTGAATGTCGCAAGCTGTGATTTCGCAAAATTAATTTTGCAGAATATTGAATTTAAGGTTTTCGTAAACTAAATATGTACACGAATAACCAGCAACAGCTTTTTAAGGTTCATGGTTTCACTAACATTTGCCAACTAAGTCCCTGTCTCTCCTCCAATGCAAAATCAATCCGCTTCAGATATTATTGTTGCAGGTCTGCATTCTTTAGTTAATACTATGAATGCAATGTGAATTTAAATGCAATTAAACATCTTCATCTATGATATTCAAGACTGGCTTAAATAACAAATGAAAGTACAAAAAGGCGCGGGTGTGTACCACACCATTCAATACAGTCCTCATATTCAAATAAGGTCATATAAAAACTATTCACCTTTGATCTAATAAAACTACAGAACAAGAACAGAATGATAAGGTGCTTGTGTTCACACGTTGGCGTACCACCGTGGGTATTACATGAAAAGGTATTTAACAAAGGAATTCAAGGCACATTTAATATGTGCCAAAGTGTCTGCTATAACATTATATTGATCATAGAGAGTGATTTTGTGAGGTTCAGCACTTTAATGATCGAAATTGAATCACGTAAGCGACATTCGATCTTGATGAAATTCAACTTTCAATCAACAATATGACGACGAAGCATCTGCCTCTTTCTGAAAGAGATAATTGACGGATGACTGTAGTCATGTGTTAATCGTACTTGATGACGTCTGCAGCGTAGTACCCAAACTCTTATTGACAGTAGCCTGTTGTACTTGAACCTTTGAGACCTTAAAGACTATGTTCAGTGTCTTCCTCAAAATTCATTAAGAAAAGTAGGTTCATAAACAGTAACTGCATGGCACTGAATTGTTATTTAATATGAAACCTATCCTTTTTACTTTTGTCTCCTATCTCTTGTACTGCATAAGACTGATTATTAAACATAGTTTAGATAAAACTACTTACAGTAATAAAGAGAGCACAATTTTGTTTTCATATCTGTACACTTATTGTTTAAAGAAATTTGAGGGCAATCGTCGCCTGCCCTTCTGACCATTAATAATTTAGAACATCTGCACCAATATCACAGAGGAGGAACTTCTACCTATGCTTATACCTATACCTACACCTATATCTATACCTATACCTCCGCCTATACCTATGCTTATACCTATATCTACGCCTATGCCTATGCTTATACCTATACCTACACCTATGCTTATACCTATGCCTATGCCTATACCTATACCTATACCTATATCTATACCTATACCTCCGCCTATACCTATACCTATATCTATACCGATGCCTATGCCTATACCTATACCTACACCTATATCTATACCTATGGCTATGCCTATACCTATACCTATGCCTATGCCTATACCTATACCTACACCTATATCTATACCTATGCCTATGCCTATACCTATACCTATATCTACACCTATACCTAGGCCTATACCTAAACCTATGACTATGACTTTAGCTATGCCTATACATATAGTTAAGGCTACACCCGTACTTATACCTAGTAGAAGCTCAATAGTTTCCAGTATAAAGATGAAGCAAAGAAACGCTATTTTGCAAGCGTTTTCAGGTCAATACTACCGTCAATTCAGTCGAGAGGCTTCCGGCCTGCTGACAGTACAGGGATCGCGTAATAATTGTCAGCTTTTTTCAAGTGTGGCAGGAATATCTTTAGTTCAGTTTCTAGGGGCTCATCGCTATTTTCACCCTGGGGCACTTGTTTGTTCTCAACTGCCTTGCTTGCCCCTTCCTTACGCCACTGTATACAACATACAAAGAATTCGATGCCACAGTCTCCAAAGAATCTTGGCTTTACTGCTGTGAAGAAAAGGATGTTGGTCATGCCAAAGAATAGCATAAACCAAGGGATGTGAATGAATATGAAGTGAAATTGACATGTTCCAGTATAGATAAGTTCTCAGAAAATTATCATAGTAAACAGGCACTCTATTGACAGCTATCACATAACCTACATATCCACAAATAGGTTTAAAACTGTAGCAATAGTAGAGGCCTAGGCCAGTATCCTACGCTATTAAGACTTGTCCGTCTGCGCGTCAATATATCAACTCATATTCAGCGAATAGCTGTTGTGAAATTTGGCTTCAGACCTCTAAGTTTTAGGATAAAATCTCTTCTATTCTCATGCGGGTGTCAACCTCTTCTTTTCGTTTTTTAATAATGAAAACAATTTACGCTATAGCACTTCGGTTTTATCAAATTCGTGCAGTAAAAGGAAAGTCGTATTATGCATCATCCATGTAACATATTGACTGGATAGAAAAGACAAAGCCATACATTTAAGCGGGGGTGTGGGGGACAGTCTTTTCCACAACATTGAACACATGCCCCATTTGCATCTCGTGCTAAGCGCAGAGTAGCCATATATGCATTTGATAAAATCATTCACTATTTAACAACATTGGGGATAGTGGCAAATAAACGGATTTGATAATCAGTTTTAAATATCAATCAAAAACATTTTGAAGCTAACAAATATTTTGACCATGATCATCATCTACAAACTACAAATAACATAATCATCATCCTCCTCATTATTAGAATGGCATTATAACGAGGGTCATGGTTGGAGAGCAGCAAAAGGTCTTTCTTGCCTCCCTATCCGAGCCAATTACATTTTGAACCAACACTTCCTATCATTATCTTAATAGTTACCATCTGCACAGCACCACCACCACACCACTAGAAAAACAGACAACAGGTCATCCTGTTATATGCATACTAACAGTTAAAAACATTACAGAACAATTTTTTGGTGTAAAAACCAACAATTTTGTTACCTATCCCTTGACTTGTAAATTTCGATATTCTCTTCCGAAATATTTTAGTACGTTAGTTTATAGAAGTTTTGTGATACCCATTTCGAATTTAGGTTTCCTTACTTTTGCTTCCAATAGGTTTTATTATTTTAGATGTAAACGATTAAACACTGGACGACATTGATTGTTCAATATAACAAAAATCTAACAGTCAGAGTTCTGATTGGCTACTTTAAAAACACAGTTGGGTATAAGTTTCATTGATTCTCTTTGCTATTAATATTCTAACAATATTGTATTCTGATTAGTATCAGATGGAAAAAAGCTTTTAAATGCTACTATAAATTTCTATTTTGTGCGGTTTTAAAAACAGGTAGTAAATCTCTTCGTAAAATCTCAATCATATTTCACGGATGGATTGACTTTTTAACAGGAATCGTCAAGAAAAACATTCTTGGTTAACGGAAATCTCGCATATTTTTGGTGATTAGTAGTTAGCTTTGAAACCATGGCATTCTAACTTCGTTGTTCCTCTTTTGATAACTTGAAATTTGTAACCCTCGATAGTAATTACCTTCACTCATAAATTGAATACTTATGAACTTTCAATACAGATATGCATATTTATGATTTGTATATTTATGATTTGCATATTTATGATTTGCATATTTATGATTTGCATATTTATGATTTGCATATTTATGATTTGTATATTTATGATTTGCGTATTTATTATTTGTATATTTATGATTTGCATATTTATGATTTGCATATTTATGATTTGCATATTTATGATTTGCATATTTATGAT